>NQII01012723.1:11747-22411 GCA_002778355.1 Clitarchus hookeri
TATATATACACCACAGGGGAATTTTTTACCACAAAAATGCGTTCTTCTTTGCTATCGAAGTCTTTTGTGACATTAATGTATGGTCTGTTTCCTGGAAAGATCAGAAAACTTAATAATTAAATAAACAATTACTGAAAAACAAATTGTTATATTTGCGTCGATATATAGCTTGAGAGTATAATTTCTCACACTTATGTTTTGTTTCAAGTTTAAATCTTCAATATTAGCTTCAAAATATAATTTTATTAATATGCATTTTCCCATCCCAAATTCTTATTGCTTTCAAAACAGGCAACGGCCTTAACCCTTTCAGGCCCACGTTATTGTACAGTCTCAGACGTTGCAAACAAAAAACTTTGTTATGCGTGCTGTACTTAGGTTGAATGGAAGTGAAACTTCGCGTGATTCTGCCTCCAGAGATGGCATTGCTTATGTCAGCTACAGAAAGTGTAACGCCTGTAGGTAGGCAACCAGCGTGTCAGAAACCGTCAAGTGCCTGCCGCTGGGCAAGGGTTGGTCAGGAGGGCGGCAAGGCTCGCGAGTCAGGTTCCACGGGGATAATGACCTGTGCCTCAGCAGCTTATCACTTCTTGGAATTTCCACTCGGTCGCGGCTGTGCACTGGATTCTCTGGGATAGCAGCCCTGTAGAAGAGTTTTGCTTCCTTTTGCATGTCTGAAGATTAATTCACAAATATGTACTGGTTCCTCAGATTTTATATAACGTAAGTTATTCGGAAATACAAATAAATTTGCGAGCGTAAATCAGTTTTATAATTCAACAAATGGGCGATAAAGGATACAACTGTCTCCGCTTTATTCTTTGTTGACAGCACTGNAAATCAGTTTTATAATTCAACAAATGGGCGATAAAGGATACAACTGTCTCCGCTTTATTCTTTGTTGACAGCACTGTGCTCTTCCAGTAGGACAGTGCCCGTGCACACACGTCTCGT
This sequence comes from Clitarchus hookeri, assembly GCA_002778355.1. Lineage (NCBI taxonomy): Eukaryota > Metazoa > Arthropoda > Insecta > Phasmatodea > Phasmatidae > Clitarchus > Clitarchus hookeri. The sequence goes on from NQII01012723.1 coordinate 12,702, forward strand.
GTTCCCAAATGCGCCCTCGAAGGTGCTCGTCAACTCCCCTGGCCAGCACGATCACCCTATTTGTCCCCCATTGAACATGTGTGGGACATGATGGGACGGCGTTTGGTGCGGTCTGCAATACCGCCAACAAACCTCCTTCAATTGCAACAGCAGGTGGAATTAGCGTGGAACACTATTCCCCATTATGACATCCGACACCTTTATGGTCGTCTCCACGCACGACTGCAGGACTGCATCGTCGCTAAGGACGGCTACACAAGATACTAACACGGTTGTTAAAGACATCCTGTATGTAGCCTATTTCTATAAGTATACGAACGTGTGATTATTATCATTTACATATACAACCTGTATAATTATTCAATAAAACCTACATTCATGTGGGATCATTGCGTACGGGTGTTCATTTTCCATTTTCCACCAGTGTATTTACGACGCTTTGTGGGAAAACACATTTAAATCTTTTTTAACATTATAGAAAAGCAACTAATGCTAACATTTCGGTCAAATACTTCACTTGTCACACTAATCGTAGTCTGAAACGTCACCTCGTCCAGCAGAAATCTATACTGTTTCAAGACTGTTTGCAAATAATAATTCATGTAATTGAATTAAGTGTTTATTATTGATTTGCCTTATTTTCAAATATGCATAGTTAGGACGTGGTTTAATCTATATTTATTGCCATTTAATTCAGTCCAAAATTGTATACATTGATAAATATAATTTAGAACTAATAAAATGTATTATTGTGATTTTTTGCGTATCTATAAGAGTAGCCTCAAAATGTGCAGGTCTCGAATAATGTAACAGAATAGCAGTGTTATTGCCAGCCTCGCCAAAACAATGAATCCATAAAGAGAAATACACCTTTACACCGTTAGTATTTATTACCTGAGTGTAGCCGCGTTCGTGGTAAGGTGGATGACTTAAATTAATTTTCTGAACATAATAANATTTATTACCTGAGTGTAGCCGCGTTCGTGGTAAGGTGGATGACTTAAATTAATTTTCTGAACATAATAATAAAAAGCATTATTCAGGCTCTAATAACCTGGTACAAAAATCTAGTACAGTTTTTATCGCCATTGTGAAATAATTCACTTTTATATTCCACAATTGAACGTAATAGCAAATATATTATTGCAATAAATTAACTGCTAATACTTTATACAGAAATAATAAGAAATGTCAACTATATACTAGAATGAGTAAAGCTGAGACTTGAAGATACCATTCACTGTCTTTCACCAAAATAGATTAAATAATTTACTAGAATTATGGTAATATATTGCGAATGATCTCGAGTTCAAACTCGCATGTGCACCGCGCGCTATTCCCCTCTACTCACCTAGCTACTGGCCCTTGTACTCGCCTTGGCTACTGACTACCTGATGAGAGTGTTTCAAAGAACGGAAAAAAGGGAGGGGGGTTGGAAGGGTTCAGCGGTGACTTCGCGGACATGCAACACGATTGAGCCTGTAACATTGCGTGCAGAATTACAAAACAAAATTTCCTGGCAACCTTTGTCAACCGTAATTGATATATTTATGCGTTTTCCTAAATTTCCTTCTTTATTACGAAAACCATATTTGCAATTTCATTACGTATAATTATGCAAAGTAAAAATACTGCAGAAAGCGCTACATTTTAATTAAAACTTCAAAATGTCGTACTATCTGAACATCGATATTTCGCGGCAACATAAATTAATATATTTTCGGTACTGTCGTATGCTTGGTTAATTCATAAAAATATAATTTTAGCCGCCTGGATTCTATTCTTATATCGTTCTAGAACAACTCTTTTGAATTTTTTATATATAGGATTACTGGTATTGCTATTGTATTAAACAACTAAAGTGCGCTATTCGCGGTTATTTTTCAAATTTATAGATAATCTCAGAAATCTTTCTAACCTTTTTAACTTATCATCTAATATATCCCATTCATTTTAAACATTTTAAAAATATTTCACTTGTAACATGTTATTTTCTTTTACTTCATTTTTGTTCGTTCATGCAATTTACCTTTAAAAGCTATTTTCATTGTTTTATCCCCAGAAATGTTCAATTCAGAGGTGCTTTTAAACTCATCAAAAATATTTACTCCATATTGCAGTTTTTCAGCACAATATTGTGATGTAACTTGGTCGCAAGCATAAAACAAAGAATTTGAGTATATATTTTTTGCAAATAAAAAAAACAAATGATTATCACATTCTAAACATGACGACATTTATTTTAAAAAGTGCTAGAGGAAGGTTGTATGTTTGTCTTAATCCTCAACTGGTGGGAATATGTTCCGTTCGTTGAGCGTTTATATCCAGAAACTCAGTGGCCCCAACATAAAACCATTTAATATAAAATGGGATATCCAAGTCACTTCATTACTTCAAGAAAATTCTAGATGTATTTCGCAATTTAATTCCTTCTTTCTTCAATTATAATTGTTATTACAAATATATATGTATTTAATTATAGTTATATATTAGTTTCAGTGTGCCAGAACCTTGAGAAACTACACGCCTGTATCATTTATGATTCCCCCTTGTGAACAATTTTGTTTGGAGAGTGATGACCTCGCAGCCGCGGTGTCCTGTTTAGTAAGTTCGAGAACATAGTAGATAGTGTAACTACCTCTATTAAAATAATTTCAGCTTGAGCGGAGGTCGTGTTGGACTGCCACACACGCNGTTCTCATGTAAAATATTGTCAAAGTGTGCGCGCACGAATGCAGACCTCTGTCTTTCTGGTGTAGTTTTCTAGACTTGCTTAAGCCTTGATTGCACGAGACGAAGGAATATCCTGAAAGTAGAACTCCGGTGGGGCGTCAGAAAAGTTGGAAGGAACCGAGAATGGACGGGCGACAGCCGGGCGGGCGACGGTAGGCAAATCACGGCGAGATAAAAACGGCAGTTGAAAGTTGCGGGGCCGACCCGGACGGCCAGCCGAGCTGCTGCTCCACGGAAACGAGTCGTTTGCGGCGAGATGGCTTGATGGCGGGGTGATCGCGTTTTAACGACGTAGCGGTACCGCCTGTGGCCTCCGGGGCGCTTCACCGAGCCGGGTCGGAACCACGGCGCGCCGGGTTCCAACGCGGGTCGTCACATGACGCTCTCAGGATCCACTGGCGATTCGGACTCTGGGGGACCTGCCCCATCGCGCTCCTCCCCCACCAGAGTGATGCGCGAGCGTTACTCTGGTTAAACCAGCGCCAATCCAAAGAAATATGACCCGCCCCCTCTCTTCTAGCACTTTGCCTATCCACTAATAAAGATCATGATTCCTATCCATCTGTCTCCTGTACCATTTTCTGTTAAATATGATAATGCATGAAACAATTTTTTAATTATTTCCTGTCGAAAGGGTTTTTTCGGTGACTATGCCGGTTTTTCCCCTTTCTCTTCTAAATATAGTTTAGCTATGAGTACACTTAGGAAGGTTCTCATGGCCAAATGCAGGCCATGGCAACCCAATCCCTCTTTGCCGTGATGCATGTCTCCTTGCATGATTCTCCCTTCCTTGTAGGCGTATGGGACTTAGCCCTGAGACGCACTTAACTCCCGTTCCTACCGCGGGCTCACATAACACTTAGCTTTAGAGTAGTTAGTAAAAAAAAAAAATGATAACACGACGTTCTAAACTTGTGGTCTGTTCGCAGAATCACACCTTTGGAAACAACCCAGGTATGACGGGAGTGGTTATTTCATAAATACGCAGTATATCACAAGTGTTCTATACTTCTGTTAAAATTAAAATTCCTCGTTTCTGGAAACATTGCGCTTTTACTTACATTTTATTAATAAATTGTAATGTTTCATTTATATTTAATATGAATAATTCAGAGATAAAATAGGTGCGTTGGTGATACCTAGTAAGAAATAGTTTTTACGCATAATATTATTACATCCAGTGCGCAGGAATGCCTTATCACTTTGTTAATGCGTCGGTGAAGTATAACTGTGCAATTATGAGACAAGTAAATCTTTTACAAATTTGCCAATTCTTACCCTAATATGCATTAGAAAAACAGAAAGTAAATTACATAATGTCAGTATTCACAAATGTTTACCAAACAATTTTTAATTCAACTAAGACATAGAACTACTTTCCCTCCGTCGTTACCAACTTTACAGGGCGCACACCACTCAGTATGTCCGTTAAAATATTTATGCAGTTAGGTGCAGTGACATTTCTCTAAGGTTTATTTTAAAAGAGCTCAATGAACTGTGAGCAGCCTACACAACACTTTTGTCACGGTCACATCCGTGACATTAATGTATAGTCTGTTTTATGGAAAGATCAGAAAACTTAATAATGAAATAAACAATTACTGAAAGACAAATTGTTATATTTGCGTCAATACAGAGCTCGAGACTATAATTTCTCACACTTAGGTTTTGTTTCAAGTTTAAATCTTCAATATTGGCTTCAAAATATAATTTTATAAAAATGCATTTTCCCATCCCAAATTCTCGCTGCTTTAAAAACAGGTAACGGCCTTAACCCTTTCAAGACCACTTTATTGTACAGTCTCAGACGTTGCAAACAAAAAACTTTGTTATGCGTGCTGTACTTAGGGTTGAATGGAAGGGAAACTTGGCGTGATTCTGCCTCCAGAGATGGCATTGCTTATGTCAGCTACAGAAAGTGTAACGCCTGTAGGTAGGCAACCCGCGGGTTAAGTGCTTGTCGCTGGGCAAGGGTAGGTCAGGAGGGCGGCAAGGCTCGGGACCCAGGTTCCCCGGGGATAGTGACTTGTGACTCAGCAGTTTATCACTTCTTGGAATTTCCACTCGGTCGTGGCTGTGTACTGGATTCTCTGGGAAAGCAGCCATGTAGAAGAGTTTTGCTTCCTTTCGCATGTCTGGAGATTAATTCACAAATATGTGCTGGTTCCTCAGATTTCATACAACGGAGGTTATTCGGAAATACAAATAAATTTTCGAGCGAAAATCAGTTTTATAATTCAACAAATGGGCGATAAAGGATACAACTGTCTCCGCTTTATTCTTTGTTGACAGCACTGTGCTCTTCCAGTAGGACAGTGCCCGTGCACACACGTCTCGTGTTCCCAAACGCGCCCTCGAAGGTGCTCGTCAACTCCCCTGGCCAGCACGATCACCCTATTTGTCCCCCATTGAACATGTGTGGGACATGATGGGACGGCGTTTGGTGCGGTCTGCAATACCGCCAACAAACCTCCTTCAATTGCAACAGCAGGTGGAATTAGCGTGGAACACTATTCCCCATTATGACATCCGACACCTTTATGGTCGTCTCTACGCACGACTGCAGGACTGCATCGTCGCTAAGGACGGCTACACAAGATACTAACACGGTTGTTAAAGACATCCTGTATGTAGCCTATTTCTATAAGTATACGAACGTGTGATTATTATCATTTACATATACAACCTGTATAATTATTCAATAAAACCTACATTCATGTGGGATCATTGCGTACGGGTGTTCATTTTCCATTTTCCACCAGTGTATTTACGACGCTTTGTGGGAAAACACATTTAAATCTTTTTTAACATTATAGAAAAGCAACTAATGCTAACATTTCGGTCAAATACTTCACTTGTCACACTAATCGTAGTCTGAAACGTCACCTCGTCCAGCAGAAATCTATACTGTTTCAAGACTGTTTGCAAATAATAATTCATGTAATTGAATTAAGTGTTTATTATTGATTTGCCTTATTTTCAAATATGCATAGTTAGGACGTGGTTTAATCTATATTTATTGCCATTTAATTCAGTCCAAAATTGTATACATTGATAAATATAATTTAGAACTAATAAAATGTATTATTGTGATTTTTTGCGTATCTATAAGAGTAGCCTCAAAATGTGCAGGTCTCGAATAATGTAACAGAATAGCAGTGTTATTGCCAGCCTCGCCAAAACAATGAATCCATAAAGAGAAATACACCTTTACACCGTTAGTATTTATTACCTGAGTGTAGCCGCGTTCGTGGTAAGGTGGATGACTTAAATTAATTTTCTGAACATAATAATAAAAAGCATTATTCAGGCTCTAATAACCTGGTACAAAAATCTAGTACAGTTTTTATCGCCATTGTGAAATAATTCACTTTTATATTCCACAATTGAACGTAATAGCAAATATATTATTGCAATAAATTAACTGCTAATACTTTATACAGAAATAATAAGAAATGTCAACTATATACTAGAATGAGTAAAGCTGAGACTTGAAGATACCATTCACTGTCTTTCACCAAAATAGATTAAATAATTTACTAGAATTATGGTAATATATTGCGAATGATCTCGAGTTCAAACTCGCATGTGCACCGCGCGCTATTCCCCTCTACTCACCTAGCTACTGGCCCTTGTACTCGCCTTGGCTACTGACTACCTGATGAGAGTGTTTCAAAGAACGGAAAAAAGGGAGGGGGGTTGGAAGGGTTCAGCGGTGACTTCGCGGACATGCAACACGATTGAGCCTGTAACATTGCGTGCAGAATTACAAAACAAAATTTCCTGGCAACCTTTGTCAACCGTAATTGATATATTTATGCGTTTTCCTAAATTTCCTTCTTTATTACGAAAACCATATTTGCAATTTCATTACGTATAATTATGCAAAGTAAAAATACTGCAGAAAGCGCTACATTTTAATTAAAACTTCAAAATGTCGTACTATCTGAACATCGATATTTCGCGGCAACATAAATTAATATATTTTCGGTACTGTCGTATGCTTGGTTAATTCATAAAAATATAATTTTAGCCGCCTGGATTCTATTCTTATATCGTTCTAGAACAACTCTTTTGAATTTTTTATATATAGGATTACTGGTATTGCTATTGTATTAAACAACTAAAGTGCGCTATTCGCGGTTATTTTTCAAATTTATAGATAATCTCAGAAATCTTTCTAACCTTTTTAACTTATCATCTAATATATCCCATTCATTTTAAACATTTTAAAAATATTTCACTTGTAACATGTTATTTTCTTTTACTTCATTTTTGTTCGTTCATGCAATTTACCTTTAAAAGCTATTTTCATTGTTTTATCCCCAGAAATGTTCAATTCAGAGGTGCTTTTAAACTCATCAAAAATATTTACTCCATATTGCAGTTTTTCAGCACAATATTGTGATGTAACTTGGTCGCAAGCATAAAACAAAGAATTTGAGTATATATTTTTTGCAAATAAAAAAAACAAATGATTATCACATTCTAAACATGACGACATTTATTTTAAAAAGTGCTAGAGGAAGGTTGTATGTTTGTCTTAATCCTCAACTGGTGGGAATATGTTCCGTTCGTTGAGCGTTTATATCCAGAAACTCAGTGGCCCCAACATAAAACCATTTAATATAAAATGGGATATCCAAGTCACTTCATTACTTCAAGAAAATTCTAGATGTATTTCGCAATTTAATTCCTTCTTTCTTCAATTATAATTGTTATTACAAATATATATGTATTTAATTATAGTTATATATTAGTTTCAGTGTGCCAGAACCTTGAGAAACTACACGCCTGTATAATTTATGATTCCCCCTTGTGAACAATTTTGTTTGGAGAGTGATGACCTCGCAGCCGCGGTGTCCTGTTTAGTAAGTTCGAGAACATAGTAGATAGTGTAACTACCTCTATTAAAATAATTTCAGCTTGAGCGGAGGTCGTGTTGGACTGCCACACACGCCGAACGCTAGCCGTTTTGCTGAGGAAGAATGGCGTTCGTGTTGTAACGAAGAGTTTGAGTTTTAGTTGCGGCCAACTTACATGTTAGATTGTTGTGCTATATAAAAATTTGTTTTCGCGCGCCTGTAATTTTTAAGTGGCCTGCTAGAAATTCGTCATTTAGTGCAACAAGAGGATGAACTNAATTTGTTTTCGCGCGCCTGTAATTTTTAAGTGGCCTGCTAGAAATTCGTCATTTAGTGCAACAAGAGGATGAACTGTCCCAAGCGTGATTGCAATTTTTGCTCTAGGATTCAGCACCTCAACGTTGGAATTTTTCTCATTCAGTTAACTTCTTAATTTTACCCGAGGTCATTAGATATATAATGACTGAGCTAGGACTAGCGGCGACCACAGCTTGAGAACGTCACTTGCAAAACTTAATTTCTTTAAATTAAAACATATTTCTGCAATAACAAATGTTTTATAGCATTTTATGTATGTAAAAATGATATAAGTTTACCCTACTTCATATATAATATCATAGTAGTAAAAAAACTGCTNTAGCATTTTATGTATGTAAAAATGATATAAGTTTACCCTACTTCATATATAATATCATAGTAGTAAAAAAACTGCTAGTTTTGCAAACGTTTATTCATGAATGATGTCACGAACTGTGTGTAAAATAAACATTTCATTTTTTAAAATGGTTATATTAATTTCATAATTGAATGCATTAACTATCGTAATTATAACGTATCTCCTTGTGGTTAGTACAACTGGTATAAATTTTTGGAACTTTTATTNAATGCATTAACTATCGTAATTATAACGTATCTCCTTGTGGTTAGTACAACTGGTATAAATTTTTGGAACTTTTATTGAATTTGCAGGTATCAACATTTTATTGAGTTATTTTATTTTAAAGCGTAGTCTGTAATTATATGTTCCTTGTGATATTAAAAGAACTTAAAGATTTGTCTCAAATGAAAATTTTTTCACCTAGGGATTTCAATACAAACGGAAACTTCTGTACTTTTGTGATTTGACGTCACAATAAACTATTTTTTAAATGTGTGTTAACTCATTATTTAACACAATTCCGATCGCTTGAGAAGCACGAGAGACTTTTAAAGATTACGTGACTACTACACGATTAATCACATGATGATAAATTGACACGAACGCCATACCAAGAGCCTATCAATTCGCACACGAAGCGAGCCAGATGTGGCGCGGAGGTCGGCTGCCTATTCGCACGAAACGCTTGCAGTCGTCTCCAGGAATACGGGACATGTGACGTCCGCGCTCACTCCTCTTAGTACCGTTAGGCAATACTCACACGGCCTTGCTCGGCCCAACCTCCCGTCTGATTCCAAGAAGCTTGGGNTCCTCTTAGTACCGTTAGGCAATACTCACACGGCCTTGCTCGGCCCAACCTCCCGTCTGATTCCAAGAAGCTTGGGAGTCATACGATATTCACTGTGCTGAAAACCGCTCACACCTAGTTTGAAGAAAACCGCGAAATTATTTCGAGCAATTTTTACGTTTGTTCGCCACTGACTGCTACACCGAGGGATACATAAACCTTCAAAAATGAAACATAATTCTACGCATGTATTTAAAACAAAAATTATGCATACATGAACGATGTACGTTAGGTGTAGTATATAACTATGGTTTCCATAAAAAGATCCACGCCGNCCCAGTCGTAAAACTATTAAACCATAAATTGGTAATATGTACATACAATTAGTAAAAATAAAGGAAGTAGTTCGATTCACACAGAATTATTTGCCTAGTGTATTTACCAACTAACTATTTACAAGTCGTGTTACCCAACTACGATTATTGAATTATCTTCGGACATTTATCAATTACTGGGTTCTTGTTAACCTTTTCAATTCATCATTTCAATGCAAAATAAATCTTAGATTTCGGACGTTCCGCAAATGAACTGAAATATTTTTCATTCCACTGAATGTGCAACATACGCACACTCAGCATACTGCGCGAAGAAGGTGGCATGGTTTTTA
>NQII01012724.1:0-12654 GCA_002778355.1 Clitarchus hookeri
TTGTCAATACTGCTAGGTATCCAACCAACACTCTGCTAGGAAGGAATCGTAGGCAGGGGTAGGAGAAAGCTGGCTAACACCCTGGCAGGTAGACACGCACTCCCAGTCACCTGGTCAAGTGGCATCATCTCGTGTCGCGTCGCCGACTGCTGTCTGTTACCTCGTCCTGAGTCCTCACTACACTTCTGGTCTCTGCCGCTCTGCTTGTAGCCCTCGTGTGTTGTTGGTACTCATTTAGATTCTAGGTGGAATAACGGCCACGAAATTTTGATAATCGCAGTTGTCGCGTGTCAGCGAGACCATTTAGTAAAGATTAGCATGGGAAATGAAAAAGTCTGACCAGTTTTGTTTTTAGTTCTTGGGCTGACGCAGAGGAGCGCTAGTGTTGAGCTGACCCGCCATGCAGGAAGAAGACGACGCACCATTCCATTCTAATTTATTATTTTACTATAATTTAGGTGTACCTCATAGTAGCGTTTTGGTTCCGTTCTTGTGTAATAGGAAATTGGCAGGATATGATTGTTCACTAGTTCAGAANGTTTGTTAGTTCTCGGGCTGACGCAGAGGAGCGCTAGTGTTCTCGACTGGGCGGTAGCAGGAAGAAGACGACGCAACAATCCATTCCATTCTAATTTATTATTTTACTATAATTTAGGTGTTCATGATAAAATAAGAGAACCGTTAGCAAATGTTATATTAATAAAGAATTATGTCATACCTCATAGTAGCGTTTGGTTCCGTTCTTGTGTAATAGGAAATTGGCAGGATATGATTGTTCACTAGTTCAGAAATATATGATAGATGAACAAAGGTCTACAATGTGACTCGGTGTTTACAGTTTTGAGTTGTGATCTACTACAAAAGTGACTGTTCTTACAAATAATCAGTTCTTTAAATTTGTCGATTTAAGTGTCATTAAGGCTGTATCCAAGTCTAGGAATCCACTTATGTATATAAGCATTCTCCACTCGGCTCGATACTTGATACATTCCGACAGGCATACTTATTTGTATCCGTTACAGTAACTGCCATCTGATAAGATCCTGAACAAGCATTTTGACGGAAAACAAATCATGAATCTGTGCTGGAAGGTAGGCGCATAGATTGAAAATGATTAACTCATTAGATCCGCTATACTCAACCTGCGGCCCGCCGAGCTTTAGTGATTGGCCCACCTGGAGTTATCAAATTGCCAAGCATTTTAAATTGCGCGCTCATCAGAGAAACTATGGGCGCTATAAGTACATAAATCCCTACCGCGGTGCGCGCAGTGTTGGGATATAGCAATTTCTCTTATTATCTCGCACAACTCAGAGTTGCGGGTTGCGCGAGCGAGACAGCCAGCGGCGGCAATTCCCCTTTTGCTTTCACACTTCTGTACCTACGTCTTGCCTTACTTGTCGTCACTTCTTTTACATTTGTTTACATGACACACACAAATTATCAAAGTTCGCCTGGTAATTGCACTTAATCGGTTTTGTTAAGTGTAAAATAGTTATTTTTCTATCAAAAAAATGTCAGGAGTGTCTTCTAAGTATAAAAGNCTCGATACTTGATACATTCCGACAGGCATACTTATTTGTATCCGTTACAGTAACTGCCATCTGATAAGATCCTGAGCAAGCATTTTGACGGAAAACAAATCATGAATCTGTGCTGGATGGTAGGCGCATAGATTCAAAATGATTAACTCATTAGATCCGCAATACTCAACCTGCGGCCCGCCGAGCAAATCACTAACCGGGTGGACCTCAATAGTTTAACGGTTCGTAAAATTTATGCGCGCTCATCAGAGAAACTATGGCCGCTATAAGTACATAAATCCCTACCGCGGTGCGCGCAGTGTTGGGATATAGCAATTTCTCTTATTATCTCGCACAANAGTACATAAATCCCTACCGCGGTGCGCGCAGTGTTGGGATATAGCAATTTCTCTTATTATCTCGCACAACTCGGAGTTGCGGGTTGCGCGAGCGAGATAGCCAGCGGCGGGAATTCCCCTTTTGCTTTCACACTTCTGTACCTACGTCTNGGTTGCGCGAGCGAGATAGCCAGCGGCGGGAATTCCCCTTTTGCTTTCACACTTCTGTACCTACGTCTTGCCTTACTTGTCGTCACTTGTTTGACATTTGTTTACATGACACACACAAATTATCAAAGTTCGCCTGGTAATTGCAGTTAATCGGTTTTGTTAAGTGTAAAATAGTTATTTTTCTATCAAAAAAATGTCAGGAGTGTCTTCTAAGTATAAAAGAAAAATATGTGATAAAAACAGATTTGTTAAACAAATTGTTTCAAGACGAGTGGGAAACGGAATATTTTGTTGTTCCTAACAAAAACAATGCAGCTACTTGTTTGATTTGCCGAGAAAGTGTTATGTTAAACAAATATAATATTTCTCGTCATTTTAACACAAAACACAAATCGTTCAACGAAACGTTTCCTTATGGATCGTCTTTAAGAAGTGAGAAATTGAGTTTTTTTTAAAGAAGTCATTACAATAACAGCAAACTGTTATGTCCGTGGCGTTATCACAAGACTCCGCGGTAACCATGGCATCATATCAAATTTGTTACATTCTTGGTAAGCATATGAAACCATTCACCGATGCAGAAATTGTAAAACAATGCTTTATTAGTGGGGCCATTGCACTTTTTGATAAATTCAGCAACAAAATACAAATATTGTCTAATATAAAAAAACTACAGCTCTCCGATTCAACCTGTATAAGGCGTATTGAAGACATTTCAAAATTCATCTACGATAACTTATTAGAAAACCTTACAAAGTGCAAGTTTTTTAGCTTGGCTTTCGATTCCAGTACCGACGTTTCAGCAACATCGCAATGCTCGGTGTTTGTTAGATATTGTACAGAACATAATTTAATCTTTGAAGGTTTTTTGAAATTTCTTCCAAAGAAAGGTCAAACCCGAGGCACAGATTACCTTGATACTATTTGGAATTTTTTAGAGCAGAAAAAAATTGATATACAANGAAAGGTCAAACCCGAGGCACAGATTACCTTGATACTATTTGGAATTTTTTAGAGCAGAAAAAAATTGATATACAAAAAATCGTATTTGTTTGCACTGATGGCTGTCCTTCAATGACTGGATCCGAAAATGGATTTCTTACGTTGTTTAAGAAAAAATATAATTTAACAAATTTAATTACATTTCATTGCATTATCCATCAAGAAAACTTGGCGGCACGTGTTGTAAATCCAGAAATTGAAGCTGTGATCAAGACGGTTATCAATATTGTCAATTACATACGAGCAAGAGAATTGAACCACAGAAAATTTAATAGTCTTTTGGAAGATGGCTTAGTAGAGGAAAAGTTTAAGAAAGGTTTTTTTCTTTACACCATGAAATAATACTGTTTTTAGAGCAAAATAATAAAGTGTACTCTGAGTTGCTAAATGATGGATGGTGGTGTCTTTTAGCCTTTCTATGTGATATTACAGAAAAACTTAATAGCCTCAATCGGAGTTTACAAGGTGAAAATAACATAGTCTCACAAATGGCGAATAAAGTATTTGCTTTTGAGGAAAAGCTAAAACTTTATCATGAAGAACTACAGAACAAACAGCTGCACAATTTTCCAAATATAATTAAGATTCAGAGGACCGTATCGACATTTTTGAGGAAAACTGCTGATGTTAAAGTTTATTATATTGACGTGATAATCTACTTATTCATAAAAGGTTTCAAGATCTAAGAAAAATTAAAACATTTTTGATGCTTGTAGAAAATCCATGGCATTTAGAAACAACCACTATCTCAGAGCTGGCTTCAATTTTGAATTGTAATTACCCAGAGTTGTCAGATGAATTCATCGATTTTAAAAACGACACCCGCCTAGAAATTTCGTTTAAAGAAAAAAGGGGAAAAAAGGAGTATGTGGTATTTTGATGCATTATTGGGGTTTTTATATTTTCGCAGGTTTCCTCACGAGTTTTACTATTAACATTCTTTGGGTCGACATACGTGTGCGAAACATCTTTTTCAAAAATGAAGTGCACAAAGAATGTGTACAGAAACAAACTTACAGACTGAGTAGACCTACTACACTATAGGTTAGCAAGCAGCAACAAGCCAGATCTTGATAAAGTTTTGAAAAAGTGTTCACGGTATCAAAAATCGCATTAAAACGTTTAAATAAACTATCTTTGTTAAAGCCTAAAATATTTATGTTTATAAAAAGTAAATACATGGTTAAATGTTAAAATTAAGTTTTTTATTTACTTACACCTAAATAATTTTTCCTTGCGGCCCGCGACACTATGACTGAACGGTATTTGTGGCCCCTATAAAGAAAGGTTGAGTTTGGCTGCGTTAAATGCTGTAGCGGAAAAGCGCTTGTTATTGAAAGTCTTGCTATTAATCAATCGCAGACATTTTTTTATGAAACGAATGAATCAGTATTTTACGCAGTAAACGCAGTTTTCTATAATGTAATATTAAAAGTGGTAATAACTAGAGGTAAATTTTATTTAACACTAATAATGTTATGAATGAAAATTAATTTTTTTAATTTTGATATAACTTTTACACTCATCCATGTCTTGCCTTGTAACAAATTGGCAGTATTCTCACATTTTAACTTTAAATTCATCACCACGCCCGGTTTATAACACGAAGAAAACTGGTTATGGTTAACTTGGCTCTTCCAGATCATTAATGGTTAAAGAGTATACATTGTTTAGAACTTTTCTCAGTGGCCTTTTTCGAAAGTTAATGCCTTCATACCACTCTTTAGAAAAAGAAATATTAGGAATAACAACTATGAACTACATAAAAATCATTTTTCTAAAAAGTAGCCTATGCGCTGTAAGGGCGCGAGACGTACTCACATTCGTTTCCCCGTGTACGTGCGTATGTCATTTCCCGAGACATGTACATCATTTACGTACTTAAGACGAATGCGAACACTGTATGAGTGTGCATCTCATTAAGCAGAAAACCTCAGGCATACTACGGGAAGAGGACATTGATGATCACATGTAAGACTCAACTCTGACAGATGATTGTTTTAAAGCGACGATACTAATTTAGTCTCTGTAAGATCCGTGTTTACAATAATGATATGCATTGTCTGAAAAGCTGGCAGCTATGTGTGTCAACAGTTACACGAGTGTAACACAGCACACCATTTTATATTCTACACTGAAACCTCGAATCCATAACAGTGCGAAAAAAGTTGGCACTAAAGTTATTATCAGTAATGATAACACTAACGATCGCATGAAACCTAGAAATAACCAAGAAAGTCACAATATTCTACTTCAGACTGCATTTCAAAATATAACTGTTCCTTCGGTTGAAAGCAATGACTCGGTGCCAATTGATAATAGTTCAGCAAATATTACAATATAAGAAGTATACAGTAGCAGCCATTAGTCATACGGAAACACGTCTTGCGTATTTGCAGTTTCCAATAATATTTTAATTCTTAATTCTAGACAATGGAAACAGGTGGCAAGCCAGTAATGTTTACCTTGGTTCGTAACCTAACTTTGTATATAACAACCATATTTAAGCATGTCATACTTCAAAGTCGACATTTTCTATCAGAGAAGCTTATTTTTGTGAACAACTATAATCGTTAGCATGCGCACACACACACGATTTTTTAATATGGTTTGTACTTACATTACTGTAAAAACAGTTTCCCGCCAACAGCAACGTCTGTTGTGTTCTGATTGGTCGTCGCCTCACAAGTTGCACTTAAGATATCAAATATAACTATTTCTTTCAACGCTTGAGGAAATCCCAACAACGCACACTATTTGCTAAGTTCTATTGGAAACCAATACATGAGATAACACACTTTCGTTTCTTCTGCACATGTTTTAACTCGTCTTTTAACGCTTACATTTTCCTTTTTAAACCCATCTTCACTTCAGACTTCACAGCTTACGCTAAATTAAAGTGTGCTGGTATGTTTAAACGCAGTTGAATCAAATAATTTCTTTGTCCATAGTGTACAGTTGTTGCCAAGAATAAGATAAATTATTTGTCAAAATTGTGTCAAAAATGTGTCAAATTATTACATGTAATCTGGAATGGTTGTCGTCTCCGAGCCTAAAAATGGATAATGATAAAAATTAAAGAAACAATAGCTATAAATTTACATTATTTCTGGTATATTCTTGCCCCATGTTTTGTTGTACGAATAAATACTTTTGTCATTAACGACCACTCATTTTGTTTGCACGATTATACTAAACGAACATAACATAGTTTATAAAATGTTTGATCATCTTCATAACGAAGGTGTTAATTCATACATATGATATAGTTAGATTATTTTATCGTGGGTGTTGTCTCATCTTTACTAGCATTCCCCTACCACTTAATAGTGTTAATTTTTATATGTTAGTAAGATGCTAGCAGTATGTGGTGTACCATATTTTCAGAACAGTTTTTCTTCTGATATTTAAAAGGGGTTTTTATTAATTTTCCGGTGCCTAAATTCTGCGAGAGCCGTGAGTCGTTTGAGCCGGCACTACACGATACCCAATTTCTACTACCTTCTGTTATACCCATGTGCATAAACGTAACTATAACAGAATGCATCAGTTCGTACCATAAATTACTTAAAACTGCAAACAGAAAATGGTAAATGGCGGGCTAAACAACTCGCAGGAGGGTAAGGAAAATAATGCAATCAAATGTTGTATGTCTGCGCTTTGTGGTGCATCCAAAAGTACGAAGAATGTTTCTTTTCGCTGAAGACTGCATTTACTTAGGTGTCTAAGTACGAGTACTATTAATGTATAGAACATGATATGAGTAAAGGCATTGCTTATGTATGGAAAGTACGGTACTGCATTCACATGTATGTACGACGGACATTTATGCTACTCCTTGAAACATTAGCAAATTATTTGAACAGGTGCAAAGGCAGGAATTTGATCCATTGGTGGGTCGGGGAAGGGGGGAGAAATTTGATATTTATATTTTTGGAGAAAATATAAATGCTACAATTTTAAAACTGAAGTTATAAAGTATTATATAATCAATGGAACTACAAAATGCTATAAACATCTTTCATGTTCAAGGAGGATCACCCATTTCTTATATTAGAATAAAATAACACTGTCACTCTGTTTTCAAATTTTGGTTTTGAATATTTTATTTACATTCAGGTAGGCGGGATATGTCCCGATATAAACCCCCTCCCCTTCACCGGCTACGCCGCTGTATTTACTTATGAATCTTTAATGAGCATAATCGATCTTGTGCTTTCCGTAATTAAACATACTTTTACGGTTTGAAGGCCAAACGAAGTACCTGGTAACATTACTCACGCTACACAGCTCAAATTACCTACTTTAGAAACCAATCGACTTGATTCGCAAACAACCACAGTTAGTCGATTGCACTAAGCTGTTACTTAAGTATTATTGCTTTTAGACAAATGTATTCTGGAAATAAGCGTTTTCTAACAATAACATAAGTTATAAAAAATATTAATGTATCACATAAAAAATTTCGTTACACGATAGATATTTGACCCCTAATGTCTAAATTTATGAGGCGCAATAGGACGCCCGTGTCATATCATATACTTTTTACATGACTTCACAGTTATCGCATATTTTATAAGGTTTGTTTATGGTTTTATGATGATCGTGGGAGTAATTTATAACNACATGACTTCACAGTTATCGCATATTTTATAAGGTTTGTTTATGGTTTTATGATGATCGTGGGAGTAATTTATAACTTTCCTGTTCCCTAGGCCTACATTACGTTTCATTTTGTTAATANGGTTTTATGATGATCGTGGGAGTAATTTATAACTTTCCTGTTCCCTAGGCCTACATTACGTTTCATTTTGTTAATGCATACGTTTTTACAGAACCTGTAATATTTTCGTAAACGCACATAAACGGCTTGAGTTATTTACTCGGTTGTCCGCAATCTTGTCTATCCCAGCTTCGTGGGGATAGCAGACTTTCAGAGCACATTCTACCGTTGTGGAGTTTGGTCTGGGAGCGACAGAGATGGAGTATGAGTGAGAGAGAAGGTATGTCACAGTGGCAAAGCTGCTGACTTCCCCACGCAGCAGCCATGACAATGGACTAGCGCTGCGTGGTGTTCATACCAAGAACTACAGATTCTTACCTGATGGAGTGGTCAGAAACTTTAACCTGGAGAAGTCCACCCTAGGTATATCTTTACTCAACGGCCAGACCCAAAAATTTCTGTGTTTGTTGACCGTATATTGGCTAGTGCTGCCGCAGCTCGGTGGATCCGTTAGGATTGAGAGCAATTGCAAGAAGCCCGGGCCATGTAATGATGGTTCGCATGCATCTACACGTCGAAATGAAACATTTATCATCATCCGGTTTTGCAAGTTTTTTGGAGTCTATTTTACTAAGGGTGTTTGGCATAAAGCACGACGTAAAACGCTATATTTGGAATTTGTTTTTATTTCTTACATACCGCACCTGCTTGAAACGCACCCGGGAGGGGTTACTCTCAGTTTCAAGATTAGAATTGTGTTAGTTTGTAAGAAGCCCTCATTTTCAGGTTAAAAAAACAAGGACTCTTAAAAGAAGAAGAG
This sequence comes from Clitarchus hookeri, assembly GCA_002778355.1. NCBI lineage: Eukaryota > Metazoa > Arthropoda > Insecta > Phasmatodea > Phasmatidae > Clitarchus > Clitarchus hookeri. The sequence continues at coordinate 8,578 of NQII01012724.1, forward strand.
GTACTCATTTTATTTAATATTTTAGTTTTCCTTTCGTATTTATCAGCGATTATTAAATGTGTTTGACTGCAAAGATTTAATGTTTTAATTTAAAGGCAGGAAGAAATATTGTTTTATAACATGCAAATATGAAAATTAAACTATTTTTGTTTTTAGGATGATCAACTAATGAAAAGTATTTTATAATTGAATAGGCGTGCGATACATACTTCAAGATATCTGCTCAGTCACGCCGAAAATATAATTCGAATATAACAGTCCGAAATGTATAACTTTGCTGGTGAGATACATAATTAGTAAATAACTTCACTTTAATATTGGAGTGGGGTTTTTTTTAGTTGGCCGTACTTGTAATTCCAAGGCTTCGAGTGACCGATGTATTTGAAGCTCAGGCAAGGAATCTGATCATCCCTGTCAACAGCTACCTTATCACACCCAGATTTCCTGACCATTACATCACACACTGCCTTTTCAGCTCGACCCATCGTCTAACTGTTCACCGTGATCATGCTAATATTACCATCACCAAGCTCAAAATTGTCCACCAATCAATAAAATATTATTTTCACCTGATCAATGGTATTAGCTTGATACCTTGGGAATATTTCCATAGTCAGAAATCCCAACTATTTTTCGACAATTTCAGTCCAAAAAGACAATACCTGAATATTGCCCAACCACAACGATGCACTAAGGGGTAATTAAGGCTAAAAACCTGGCCAAAAACGTTTTATGTTATATTTTATAGGAAATGTGTATCGTAGTAGTTTGTCATCCCAACTTTATTAAAAAAAACATTTTAGAGGGGTTAGGGGACATACATATATTTTAAAATAAAAAATAGATAATTTTACTGGTTTATTTAGTTGTAGAAAATAATTAAAAGTAACACAACACAAAAATAATACAAGAAAAAATTGAAATTTACAAAAGACCCTCACTTTCCTCCTCATCTTCATCACTTTCCTCCTTATCTTCATCGTTTTCCTCATCTTCATCACTTTCCTCCTTATCTTCATCACTTTCCTCATCTTCATTATTATGCTCTGAATCACTTGATGCAGAGAATTGGCTTGGTTTTAAGAATTATATTGCATGTTTGGAGAATGCTTGCTTAGGTTTCATGGATTTAGGACGAATGTGTGTTATAAACGGGTCTGAAGTCAACAAAAGCCTATGAAGTATGTCTTGATTGCAGACTGTTCTGCAAATTTCCGAGAGTAATTTTGTCGGTATTGGCGAAAGTGCTTGTTCCTGGCTTCTGCGGCTTCTTCTGATAGTTGCCCATTCGGTAAAATAGAATGTGAGATGACACAGGGCGCGTGTGTTAATATTTTATGTAATGTCGGTGAAATTGGCTGCCAATTATAATTGTTGACATAGTGTTTAGCAGTATCAACTGCGTATTCCGAAAATTTATCTACATCTATTTGGAAACCCGAGGATAAAACTTCTAAAACTATTTTTAATCTATGGATCAGCTCTTGGTCTACTCTTGTTAGCAAGGCAGCCATCTCGGGATCAGCGAAAAATCGAAGAGACGTGTTGCCATCATTCGTGTTGCCGAATCCTGCTTTTGGCAAGTCCACGAGCAATCACAGTTTGTCTTTGAATTCTTTTTGGATTGCCACCTTCGCATCTCCTATCTTCTTCTTGTCATCTGCCATCGAAATGCGGTCTTTATGCAGTTCTGCCTTTATTTTGTACGATAAATGCAAAAGCAAATAGAATTACAAGATTTTCCCCACATCCAAGTAGTTATAGATTTATCGCTGGTGAACTACACTGGTTTTCGGGAACAAAAAAAATGCAGGTCAATACGGGATANTATAGATTTATCGCTGGTGAACTACACTGGTTTTCGGGAACAAAAAAAATGCAGGTCAATACGGGATATTTACGTGTTAAATTTCATCTAAGTCTATCTAGCCGATTTGGGAACCAACTTATTGTTTGTTGCAGACCAACATTCTTTTTAAGGTTTCATTAGGACAAGCAAAAGAAGAAAAAAAAATATTTAAAAAAAATAATGTTAATATTCGGGTGTTTTTTTTTCGCGTGAGAATGATAGAAGAAGATTAAGAGTTTAATACTTTATAATCATTGTTCAGTACAAATGAGTACAACACCATTGATATCACTAATATTCATAAAATACTTGTAAAAATAACACGCTTGTTGGGGGTTAAGGTTTACTTTAGGTAAAAGGCAATAATCTGGCGAAATTACACTTATAAATTGCATAATTATGATGTAGATACCTTCTCCTTCAATTTCCATGATAGTGTTTCCACTAAAATCACTTGGAAAAGTATTTTAAATAATTACGAAAAGTTGATTAAAAATAGAGTGTCGAGAACAGAGATGTGCGTATCAAACAAAGGCTATGATCCAACTACGAGCACGGCCAAGCGCTGGTCACTGCGAGGGTGGTATTGGTACCAGGTGGGGGGGATATTCACTACCTGTTTTGAGACCGAAGGTTGGCCACATCCATAAAGCTTTACAATTTTGATTTATGGCCAGGTTTTAAGGCTAAATACCTGTTAGTGCGATGCCACAACCGTTGCGGACTGTGATTGCCAGTGGACCGGCCCCATCAAATCAGTTCACCTACAAAAGCAATGAACTAACTCAAAAATAAGTATGATATATCTGAAGACACACCAGTTTAACTGTTTTTGTCGACGCTACTTGCGACAACTCACATCTATTAATATGTAATCAAAATTATTACCCATTTTACGTCGTTCAGCATAACCTTCCTAACCTCTACCTCAACANCATCTATTAATATGTAATCAAAATTATTACCCATTTTACGTCGTTCAGCATAACCTTCCTAACCTCTACCTCAACACCGAAAAAAAACATGTCTCAACCATTTCCTGGAATTTGTTAAATTAATTACTACCTACTAAACCAACAAAACCACCCAACACAATGCCAGAGTCCACCGNATTTCCTGGAATTTGTTAAATTAATTACTACCTACTAAACCAACAAAACCACCCAACACAATGCCAGAGTCCACCGTAAATACTGACAAAACACTTAAGAAGTATGAGGATACACTTCTACCAGAATAAAATTCTTGTCTTTCGCTCAACAGACCTCACCGTTCATCTTCATCACCAAAAGTCGGCAGTACGAGTTTCACCTCAGCTACATTCAACACTTATATTACAAACACAAGTGTATTAACCTTCAAATTAAACCAATATCAGAGGATACGGTGCGACAAAGAATATGAAAACTCAAAGGAACACTTATATAATACTACACAGGCTCCTCATTTTAATACCAAACACTTGAGAGCCGGTGATGACGAAGAGGTGGATGTGGATCAGCGTCGGAATGCTATGGTATCGGAAACGGTAGATCCCCGAGAAAAACCTCCAACATGGGCATCGTCCCACGTGATTCACATGTGCGAAACCCGAGGGCGTTCCCGCCGGGAACAGAACCCGGCTCGCCTTGGTGGGAAGCAAGCGCTGTAACCACTACGTCAACCGCAGCCCTACCAAAGTTCCCATATGTGTTTAACAATGCTCAAAATTGGTATATTTGTTCAGACTTTTTTTAGTATATTTCCTGTACTACATATAGGTTAAAACTTNAATTGGTATATTTGTTCAGACTTTTTTTAGTATATTTCCTGTACTACATATAGGTTAAAACTTTCTATTAATGTTCGGCGAATTTCTGGAAATAGCTTCATGAGCACATCAGGAAATGATGTGATATTATCTTCCCAGTTTTGCACAAATTTGCAGAATGTTTAAATTATTATTCAGATTTTATACGCAACTCACCGTTATTAAATTTAATTGAGTATTTCTTACATTGATTATATTGCAATTATTTTTAAGTACAAGTATAGAAAAGCCCATATGAGATTCTTTGAAAAATTATTACTTTGTATGTAGACCTATGTCAAATAATGTTGTGTCGCCATGCAATGAAACACAAACAGCAAAAAAAGGCATACTGCAGTAGGATTTACAATTCTAAAACAATTACAAAAATAGAGCTCTCTATGATTAGGCTATCCCAAAATATCTACGATGGTTTTTC
>NQII01012725.1:0-44068 GCA_002778355.1 Clitarchus hookeri
ACATGACGGATGGCCGGCGCCTGGCTCCTACTCCAGAACCCGTTATGCCAGAACTCAGATAATCATTCTGCTAATAACAATTATATATTCCATCAGGCTTTATCCCAAGATATTTTATTAGTTATTCCAATTAGTCAGAGAGGACATGCATCATTCCTTACTGTGCCGTTGAATCTGTGTATGTTGCTTTATTTTTTGGACATCTTTAATGTATGATTGTAAGTACCATTACGGTTTCCCGCCGCCATTTAGTCGCACTGCCATTTTCGGAACCGAAAAAATATTGACGTTAAACGCTTATTGCAAGTTTGCGTGATAATTAATTTACCATATACATAGTGAGGCAAAATATTAGATACTGTATCGGAATGATTTTATAACACTGTTGATCTTCCAAGTCTGAAAAAAGGAATATTATTGACCCAGTTATAGCATTTTAAATTTTGATTTTGGTGGAAATATTTTGTCACGTAATATTTTAGCGATGTCTGGGGGACGCCAATTTTTTTAACCTGCCGTTTAATAATTTCGTCTTTCTTATGTTGTCTATTATCGTATTGTTGATATTTTAATATTTCTTGTAGAATTTACATGAAATAGGATAAAAATATTTATATTTTGTGAGACACGTTATTTTGTGATTTAGTGAATTTCGTGATACATGTATAATCATGAGTGCCGTTTTTAAATTATTTGTGTTAATTATAACTCGAAATATAAATAGTAAATTTATTTTAGTTAGCTAAGATAGTTTAAACATTTGCATACAAAATAAATTTTATGTTGTACTGTCAAATGCTGTTCGTGCACTCTGTTCTTAACCTTAAAACACAGAAATAAAATCGGAATAATTTTTTTTTAATTTGTTACAATTATTTAATTACCTAAAATATTATTAAGTTAATTATTAGACTACATTAATTAATAAAATGACTCTAACAACCAATCTTTAAATTGTATAAAAGAAAGTCGCTTATCCGCATCTGTCTGTGTATTTGCTTAGTATTTCTAAACTACTTGATGGATTTTAATGCGGTTTTCAAAATAATTTAGAGAATTTCTTGAGAAAAGTTTGCGTTTATAAACCATTTATATTTAATGTTAGAATAGTAGAGAAATGTAGAACCTTTTCTAATCAAGTCTTTAAAAACCGCTTTTAGAGCACTTACATTGCTTGCGCCGACTTGTAAGAGATATATAAATATAATGTAATACAGAATTGTAGCTCTTAAAAAAAATATACAGGAAAGCCTTCAATAGCATATGTTTATCTTTTCAGGGTGACCCACAGTTACAATTTTTGCCTTTAAAATTATCACTGTAAAAACTGAATTATTATCGGGCGAAGCCGGGCCGGTTCCCTAGTATTATATAATTCTTTGCACTCCTAGCAACACAAACCTTGCATAGAAAAAAAATTTCTCACAAACAATAACTAAGAAAATGTTACACGTGGCGCTCTCCGTGAAAGATTAATTTAGATAATCAGGTATAGCACAATGTCCTTTACTCATTAGCATACTCGTTTCAGCCACTAAATACAGTAATACTAAATCACGTAAGTAAGAAATGTAATTCACATTACCACATAATTTGAAGATAATTTTTTTTAAGTTAAATCGTAGACACGCTTATTGCATCCCAAATATTTAACTCTGATGAACCGACATTGCTACTCCCCCAAAAAGAATTTTCAGAATTATTGCCAATAGGAAATGGAAAGATACAGTTAGGGATAATGCTAGCTGAAAGATGTGAAGAAATGAAGGAAGAACAACGATTTTCTGCAGCAAGTTCTCAAACTTTTTGTTGCCTATACACATATTTCGAGAAAATAAAGTGAAATAAGTTCTCTACAATATCGCAATCGAGATATTGGGCTCAAGGTCGTTATTCACTCTGGATTACGCCTGAGTTGTTTTTTCATATGGTAAATAAAATTTTAAAAATTGGTAAATTATTGCCAGAAATTTAATGTTATTTAATTTTGGACGGTTAAATAGGAAATGCTAGTACCAGGCATAGACAAAGCCACGGACAATGCAGTATTTCTTTAGCTGATTTTATGCATCACACAAGCTAGATAGATACAGCTTACATTATAACTGTCATTAATTTCTCAAAGGAATATGTGTCAAAGATGCTTCGTTAAAATCCAAACATTTTGTGACACTACGAGAAATTAAAAATATATAATGAGGATCTGTTAAGACCTTCGAAAATTAAACAATAGTTTGGTCTTCAGATAATAATGTTTTCTCAGGGGCAGATTTTATCAAATACTATATGGGATATTTTAGTGCCCGCGCTCCACCTTTCAAATGTTGATAACGACGCCACGAAAAATTCTGTCAATGAAGATCGCCGTGAAAATAGCAGCACGTTTGACAATATTCCTGCTTATTCAAATTGTTTATCAGCGCTCGATACCGCCTTACCACTTTCTGTTACAGGGTTGGCATTTCCCACATTGTCATAAGATACGGGTTTAATAATTCCATGAATGCGAGAGAAAAATAAAAAGTAGGCCTAAAACTGGGAAAAAAAGAACACTGATATTTTAATCTCGTCTTCCTACAGAGCGAGATTGGAAGATTCGTATAGTAAATAAATTTCCCGTCAACAAGCAATGGCGTTAAATTCAAAAGCTTAAAAAATATTGCTTAATAACAATAGCAATGGTAAAGAAATTAGAAAAATCCAACATATATAAGAACAGTGTAGCCAAAAAAGCTCTGATACGGATCATTTACTTCAACTTAGGATATGTACTATATTAATCATATCTCTTGCGTGTATTGTGGATAATTGTATTATGAATTAAAAAAAATATAGGATTGCATGTGCAAAGAGCAATAAATGGTCACATAACCACATATGTGCATGCAGAGATACTAACGAGGAGGGTGTAATACTTGTTATTATTCGTGTTCTCAGAGGAAAAAAATTTCATTCCAAATTAAACGTCTTTGTGGATTATTACTTTATTTAAAAAATATAATTAATATTTCACATTGTACTTGCTACATTGGGCAGGATGTACATCTTTGTAAAGAAATGTTTAAGAACTGGAAATAAAATGAAAGAATGCATTATAACCTTTTTATACAATCCATCTAGCTTTATAGGAAACAGGTATTAAGTTTTCCGTTTCACAGCGGACTGCCTTAATAATCCTTGATCAATGTTAATTGTAACATTCACACAGTAAATTAGCTTTGCTGTGTTATATATCTAAAGTTTATGTAAAAAAAAACAGTTTTAACCTTTTTCACCACCGTAGTAGATAAATTTATATAAAATTATTCTGGTTTATTAAAATTTTGTAGGTTTTCTTTTGAAGCAAAATTAATGGCCGTGTCTCTTCAATCATGGTAGATGAAGAGGCATGACAACAAAACCAACTTTTTTTCACGTCACTATATATATATATATATATATATATATATATATATATNGTGAAAACATATACACTATGTTATGATATTATCTAAGGAAAAAAAGAAATTGCAATTAAATGAAGAGTATTTATATATTTATACACTATATACAAGTTGCACATGACCAAGTACATGAATATCACCAGTAGTACCAACAAGTTTTCTGAACAACCATATTTCCTCACCAAGTTCCGACTTCACTTTTTTACGAGAAAACATTACTGGAGCTTGAGCTACAGACACAACCGCAGTTTGATTTAAAGCAGTTTCGTGCANAAGCAGTTTCTTGCACAGCAAAAGTCTTCCAACATATAATTATCTCTTTTGTATCAATTTGGTTAAGGAAATTAACCACAACGCAAGGACTATTATAGGCTCTTCTGTAAAAACACATTTCCAAAAGACCACAACCAGGATTACTTGTTAAACATTGTTTACCATATCTATATAGCAAAGAAAGGAGGACACAACTTCCTTGACACTGTGAAACTGGCTTCACGTAATTAGTATCACCTTTAGAAACATCAGCACTGAAAGTTCCAGTGTTCCGTGAAACAGTTCTTGAATAGTATCTCCTAGTATTATGACGTGCAGAGCGCATTACGGGACGTGAACCACTGAGTCAGTACACAAGCACGTCTGCCGCCGTCCACAGCTACACTGGGACTGCGCGAATCGCGGCAGCGCTCCGTAACTTGAAGCGCTTGCCGCGCGCTGGGGGTTCTTATCTACACGTTCCTTAACCAATGTCTAAGAACTGTACAGTAAGCTTACCCCCAATTAAACTTTTCAAGTCTCTACATTTTTGTGTGCAGTTATGAACATTTCCATCGGTTTTAAAGGAAAAAGAAAATTTCATGATATTTTCTGTACATTTTTGAAACGTATTTTGTTAAACACTTGAAATGTTTGTAGTAGAAAGTGAATAACCGTAATGACTGTTACATTGTTACTGGCAGTTCATACTTGCCTTTGTTTATTAATCTCTCGCCACTCTACTGGAAATATTTAAAAAAATATTCGCTAAGCTTTATGTATAGTACAATAATCTCTGAGCCACAAATTCCTAAATTAACATGTCACCAGTGAATATATTAAAGGAAGTCTTAATTTTTACATGAATTCAAGAGTTTATCTCCGTTGGAAAGAAACAATAACAATTTACAGTAGGAAATCGCCATGTCTGTATGTCTTAGAAGTATAAATGTAGTAATTAAAAATATTCGTATATAGCGCACAAATAAATATTTCGTTTAAACTAAATTTACTGCCAGAAAGCTACATGAAAAAACTCCATCATCAGTATGTTTGTCTGCACGTATAAGAATACATGTGGCGGTACGGTCCGGTATCTAGTCACGGAGAACCCTAAAACTACTCTGCAGAATATCGTTTTGTTGTTACAGCTGTCACTCCTGTTGTGAAAACCCTTCGATGGGTAAAGCTGTCGTCCAGAGACAGAGCTGGTCACAGAAATATGCCAACAGCACAGCGGGAGTATTGAGAGCATGTGCTGTTTGCTGATTGACATCATCCTGTTGGAATATTCCCCGTCAGAGCTGCGCCCTGAAAGAAGGCACACAAAGTCGAAGAATATCATCACCACACCGACGTGCCCTCAAAGTGTACTTAATCACTACCAAGGAAAGATCGAATAGCATCGGAGATACCTCCCCACACACCGAGAAAATGTTTGTTCCGGCCAACAAAAAACTTGTTTGTATTGGGCCAAAATTATGTTTGGTTGCCCCAACAAATTATTTTGTTGCGTAAACAAAACATGAAACCAACTAAATTAATTTTGTTCATCTAACAACCTACACGCTTAAATGAACAAAAGCTCGGTTCTGGGTCAAAAGAAATCACTGTCAACAAAATATGTTTTTGAATCAACTGTTCATATTTGTTGGGCAACTCATATTATAACCTTTGTCCAGAAATACAGCAAGAGAGTTCATATGTATATTTTATGACAATTTGAATAATAACAGTGTTTTTAAGTGCATTTATTGATTGTTAAAATGGTGTGAACATTCTAACAAAACAAGTTCAACGGGAAACTAAAATGTAAAGCTGTAAAACATGAAATAATAATTAACGCACTTTGTTTATTACATGAAATGCGTTGGAAAACATCCTAGTTTTATTAAAAGTAATTTCGGCTGAGGTAGTTACAACGTACCGCTCGTGTGCAAATGGCCAAGTTTGGAATTGCCATCTGGCTTCAAGTATTAATATATTATACGAAAATGTTTAGTGTACGCCGATTAAAACAAATCTTTAGTTGCAACAAACCAAATCTTTGTTTAGGGTAACCAAAGGACAACAAAAATATCTGATTTCAGGAATATAATATTTCATTACCCAAATAGAAACAATTAACTTACTTGAGCCAAACAAACTTTGTTTGATTTAACAAAACCTTTTTCCTCGGTGCAGCGCAACGCCACGTGTTCTGGCGGCGTGTCGCTCGGCAATGAATCCAAGATTTGTCCACCGTCTGGTGATCCTCCATACTTGAGCACGGTTGTCGTTCGTGTCCAGACAAAATCCCGGATACGTCACTGAAGACAAGCACTACATATGAAGATACCGTTGTCAGAGTATCGATGAAAGACGGCGTAGAAGACGTGAGAATTCAAGTCATATGTTAGTCGTAGATAGAAAATAGGTGTCGGCGATGATGCTGCAGCATGTGTCTAAATTGTTGAAATGGAAACCGTTGATGGTGTTCACGTCTTTTGGACACAGGCATATGTAGAAATTTTATGAATTTATAAAAAAAAATTATTGATGTCTGGTAAAGAAAAACTAAATTTTCGCATATCACTCCCAGAATACTAAGAAAAACTTAAACAGCCATTTAGAATATTAGAAAGGGTCGTCGTTTTCTGCACGTTCCACGTCGAAAAATGAATATAACCTCGTAAATGTTGCCCGTGAAAGAGCAAACATCACCAATAAACGTTTTTTGTAGATACACCGACTAATAGCAACAAACTAAAAACAAATTTTTTAAATATGAAAACACATTACAAACTTATAGATTATTCATTCAAATTGGTCCAAATCCTTCTTTATTTGCGTTGAAAAATGTTACTTTTTCCATGCATACAATAAACTAGTCTAGCGAAATTCTGAACTGGATTCAGCCTGGGTATACAATAAAAATATACCAGTCTTAAGAAATAGTGTTCACAGCAGTTCATAAATTTCTTCAAGGAGATTCGAGTTACAGGTGCCATAATACTGCCAGGATTTGCTCTTACGATTTATGGAGTGATCTATTTCCACGTAACTTCAAAATGAATATTTGCATTATGACATCACAAAATGAGATACGATAGCAAGCAGTGTTTTATCCCAATATTAGTTGTGAACTGAGGTGAGAAGATCTAGTATCGTAAACTAGGCCAATCGCGATAGTAAAAACTTGTTTATTGAAACTTGGATCCAACTGAAGATCATCTATGAATCAAGGTCTTATGGCCTTGTTCTAGTGCAGTTATTGGTGCAGCATATATACCACAAACTATGAAAATGAGATGTTATATGAAATATCAAACTCAGATTTATGTATGGGGCCAGTGTGGCTGAGCTGTTAGACAGCTTGCCTTCTACCATGGCGAACCGGGTTCAATCCCTGGCCGGATCTCTCCCGGATTTTCGCATGTGGGACGATACCACTGGTGGGCGGCCATTTCCCGCCCTTCCATTCCGGCGCAGCTCCATACTCACCTCAATCACCCTCAATGGCTCTCAAGACCTCGCTGTTTAGAGCAGCCAAAATATATTCACTCACTTAGATTTATAAAATTGTTATAAAAGTTAAAATGTTCTCATAGCAATTTCATCATAACATAATGATCATTGGAATTCCCGTAGAATTAAACACGTAATTGAAACGTAAGTTTCGTCGAAAATAATATATTTCGAATACCTTGACCAGAATAAATATGCAACTGACACTTCTTCCCCTATGACATAATTATCCATTTAAAAAGTTCCATTTCAGTGGCCGAAGAGTATTGAAAAAACACAGTCATGACTTATAAAAGTTTTGAAGAAATATTATATCAAATTATTATTTATCAATAAATTATTAACAAAAACTATATAATAAAAATGTATATATTATATATAGTAAAGATTTTGCTATTTCATAAATTGTGTTTTAAATATAACTGTAGATTATCTGCGCAGTAAACACCAATTCCTGTTAAATTATACCTTACTTCTCACTACTCAATTTGTAGACTACTAGTATTATAGAAATTACACAGGAGGCGAAAATTCTTATAATGTTTCTGAGTCTAAATTAAGGTCAGCAAATTATATTGCACGTTAATACCATGCATATTCACGCTGATTTAAAAGGCCATTAATTATATTTTACAGAAACTCAATGTTGAGTACGTAGTCACATTCGGTTTGTCACCAGTACGGTCTTTTTTTAATGTCACTTATGTAGTTAAAGGAGTTAAACAAATTAAGAAATCATGTGTTGATTGATGTCTATTTTCTGTAAATGTAATGTATTGATAAAATGAATATCTTTACATAATAAATTTAGCCCAGATTATTTTTAAAAAAATCCTTCACGCTATAAAAATTTCCATCTGTTATTCATAACTTTCTTCTATTATATTTTCGGTATTTACAAAACAATTTATTAAATATTGATTCACGACATTCATTCCATATTTTAAGAGATATAACGCTTGACTGGGTTGAGTATGAATTCACAAGAGCGTCATATGCGTGGCGTATAGGAAATATTGTAAAATGCAATATTAATACCTGCTGTTTACTATTTGTTTACTTTATGTAGCCTATAAATCCCAAGAGGAAAGTGGCCTCCCATTTTTATGGAGCAGTTTTCATTGATCTCGTTCGACGGCATGGAGTTCAAAAATGAGGTCAGATTGTACATATTCCTCTTCGGCGGCGATAGTTCTGGGGATCAACGGAGGCTCCGTGGAAAAGGAAAAAGTTTGATATCTGGAAGAAATCACCGTGTACTCCGGCAGCGGAGTTGCCAGACAGCACGCGGCAAAGCGAAAAACTTTCTGCCCCGCGGCCTTTTAAAGATTTTCCTTCCTCGCGCGGGCCCATAAAGCAAGCCCACTTCCCCCCTGCTGACGTTATTCGTGAAGTAAATAGGACTCACGAAAACATCCGAGTGAGCTCGGCTGGCAGGGGTAATACGGGAAACACAGCCCGCCGCGATCCGAAGTTCTCGTAATCGCCCCGCCAACCCCTCGCCTTTTTCGCATGCCTCGTCAAGTCGTTTTGGCAGATAACCAGACGCGCGGCTGTTTGTCATTCAGTGGCAAAATACCCGATGCTAACGCCATCCACACGCGACCTCCCGGCCAGACCTGAGATAAAAATAAAAACCGCAAGGAAGAAGAGGAATGGATAAAACACAGAGGAAGGGTTGAAAAAAAAAAAAGAGGAGAGACGAATAATGGCTATCGACTCTTCATACGTGCCCGACGAATAATGCATGGGAGAATGTTTTTTAAAGGAGTATACAAGGCCTTGGGAATAGAACTGCTGTCACAACCGAAGCGGCATTTCATGCACGAAATGTAGCGAAGCCCCAAGAGAACAACGACACGGGGGGAGGGGGAGAGGGATTGAATAGGCTCGAAGCATGAGAGAGAGTAATATTTTCCCTCTCGCACTGGCATGTTTATGCCCTCATTGAAACGACGTATTTATTGAGTTGCCAGACACGTCTCTCGACACAAACGCGTACGACCAGGTAAGAATACCCGCCCGGAAATAAATTTTAAACTTTTTGCAGTACTGCCGAAAAAAGGCTGGTTGTTTTTGGCAAAGTACGTGCAGAAGAAACATATGTCATAGGTGGGCCTTTGGAGGGAATGTACTTATAAAAGTTAGTAACATTTTATATTTTTAGAAGTTTATTCATTCCGAAAGCCCACCTATGACATGTACATATATATATATATAATGCAGGCTCGTTGCCTAAAATAACCAATAATTTTTTAGCAACACGGCAAAAATGAAATTCTTATTATTGAGGCAATGCAGAAATATATATTTGAAAAACATCCCCACTCTAGCGAATCGGAATTTAAAACACGACCTACATAATGCACTTCAAAATCGTGACCTCATAGCTAGGAAATTTTGGTACAAAGAAAATTGTGAACTGACTTATTGGTTGATAAATGTATGCTGTAACTGTGATCATTCCTCAATAATAGTGGAAACGTTTTACTGGCACAGTGTATAAGGTACGATCTTTATCGCAAGAAAATAAAAATACTATGCTATAAAATTAAAAAAGTAATACAATTTCTACACTGAAGAGCCAAAAAAACTGGTACACCTGTCTTATATCGTGTAAGCACCCCCCTCCCCCCTTTACCATTCACAAGCACGCAGAAGTACTGCAAGACGACGTGGCATGTACTCGACTAATGTCTGAAGTTATGCATGAGGCATTTCACACCGTGAATCCTTCAGGGCAGTCCACAAATCCAATTTGCACCAATTTTAGAAAGGGTTGCACGTCTGTCACGTTTAATGATTCTCGTCAGTCGTCGTTTATCCGGTTCTTTCACGATATTTTTCCGGCCGCAGCGATGTCGAAGATGTGATGTTTTACCAGATTCCCGATATTCACAGTACACTCGTGAAATGGTCGTACGCGAACATCCAAATGTTATCGCTACCTCAGAGATGCGATTTCCCATCTCTCGTGTGCCGACTATAACACCACGTTCAAACTCACTTAAATCTTGATAACCTGCCATTGTAGCAGTAGTAACCGATCTAGCTGGCGACCGCATCGCGTTACACTGATTGGTTCCATACCTCTGTTATTTGCATTCACACGCCTATACCAGTTTTTTTTGCTCTTGAGTGTACAATGATGTTACATTTTAAGCCTTAAATATATTTTTCAGTAGGAGCAGATATATAAACGACATGAAAACAACATAACTCTTTAAAATACGCGTGTTTCTAATGCAATCTTCTGCACAAATTTTAAGTTATTCCTAAAATTTTGTGTTATCTAAAGTTGAAATAAATATTCATTTTCCCCCTTCTTCTTCCTTTCTTTTTGCTCTGTGCTGCGAGGCGACGTGTAAATCCCTTATGTTCAGAGAGAGAAGCAAAGAGCCACCGCTAATTCGCTGCTAATAATGCACAGCTAATTAGGAGGTAAAATGTATTACTCCTCCCTTGGGACCGGAAGAATGTGATGTGCTACGCTGCCCTAGCCAGACCCAACCAGTAGAAAACTCTTTGAACTACCCACGTTCGCAAATCAGATCAGCACGCGTAAACGCACATTGCGAAAAAATAAAATTTTATACATTATGTAGTGCTAAAGAGAAAGCTACCAATATTTAATTAATATCATACGAGAAACGAAAATTAAATTTTTATGGTATGCCTCGAGAATATTTTACTCAATTTTATCTTCTTTATTAAACTGTAAAAGCAGATAATAAAAAACTTCCCTCTACTCCTATTTCCGCAAATAATGGCAGAATCATATCTGCGAACTTGTGATATTAGCATCAGTTCTGAAATATATATCGATTTCTCAATAACCTTGTTCGAAGGAACATCCTATCTGAAATAGTTTTGATTCACTTGAGAGCGATGTGGTTTATTAGATCTTCCACAATTTCACACTTAGTTTGGTGAAAAACCTGTAATATCTCTCTTTGTTTGGAGCCTACTTTCCGAAGGAAAGAAATTTTAATAAGATCACTTTCCTTTGCGTATGCCTGGGTGTATGTGTGCGTGTGTGACTAGATTTTTGGACCTGTGGACCGAATTTCACAAAACTTAATCGCCTACTTTTCGAAGGAAAGAAAGACTTATGAGATTACTTACCTGTCTGTGCGTCTGTGTATGAGTGTGTGACTGTGTCTGTGCGTCTGTGTCCTTCCCCCACCTCCTTCGGGCTTATTTTCAATTTCTTAACTCGTAGACAGAATTACACCAAACTTGGTATACACATAGTACTTTCTTAGTACATCTGACTTTTGTAGTTTTCGATCACGCCGTGCACTTACTTTAAAAATGGCAGCCGTTTTAAAATTAGGGCTGGTTTGTCATATTTCGGGAACCATTCAACCGATTTAACAACAATTTCGTATTCCGGCAGAGCATTGTGTATACATTAAATTATGAGATGGATATTATTGTTTGTCTGCCATTTTGGAAATATAATTAAATAAATAAATAAAGTTTTTTCATTATATCTTAAAAACTATTTAAACCACTTGTAACCTAATTTGGCAGTTAAGTAATATTATGATAGGCCAAAAAACGGTAAGCAGTTCAAGTTTATTGGGTACTTACTTTAAAAATGGCGTCCATACAAATATTTTACGTATGCTTGGTATATCTGCCATACTATAAAAAAAAATTCGACGAAATTTTGTGTACTGAAAGTATATGTTAGGAGCATCGTATATACCAACAGATAACGACATTTGTCTGCCATATTGTAAGATAGCGCTATATGCATTAAAAAATTATATTATATCCCGGTAAAAAAATAAACCGATTACTACAACATTTTGCCAAAAATTAGTACTGATGCAGATGATAAGTGATATTTTTTAAGCATTACAGACTCTTATTTTCAAAATGGTGGGCATATAGGCATTTAAGCTAAGAATGCTATGTCGTTGAAATTATGCAATCAATTCATACATAAATCTGTATTTTGGCAGTAGATCTTACAACTGTCAACTGAATCTACACNTTATGCAATCAATTCATACATAAATCTGTATTTTGGCAGTAGATCTTACAACTGTCAACTGAATCTACACGAATCATATTTTTCCCGCCATTTTTTAAGATATTGCCTTGCGAATAAATTAAGTTATTGTACCATTTCTCGGGAAACAATTAACAGATTCCTACCAATTTAGGCAAACAAATAGTACGGAAACAGATTGTGTAAACAGGTATGTTCTATGTGGGTGGCACTCATTTTCAAAACGGTGGTTATGTAAATATTTCAGCTCTGTATATTTTATCAACGAAACAAGTTTCAACTAAAATTTGTATCCTGGCAATGCCTTTTTCAGCTATCAAATATGACTACGTGGAGTCTCATTTCTATACCATTTTGTATGATACCACCATTTATTAGAGATAACGTTTTCATCTCATGTCTCGGGAAATAATCAACCCGTTGTTACAAAAATTTGCGAATATATTGTACTGTGGTAGACCATATTAATATATGTTTGTTTAAGCACAACAGGCTCATTTTTCAGAATATGGCTATAAAATCATTTGAGATTTGTGTGCCTTATCTGCGAAGTTATGTAATCGAGTTTAACTTAACTTTGTAGTTTGGCAGTCCACACAATCACCGAATGTTCTACTAAATTATTCTACTGTCCGCCATTTATGGAGATGGCCATATGAAAATTAAGGAGGTTTTATCCCATACCTCGAGGACCAACCAACCGATTTCCACCAAATGTGGCACTGGGACGTTTCATCTCATTTTTACCTAATTGTGCACACTATGAATGCCACAAGGGTCTGTGTAAACTTTCAGGTTTTAAATTGGTCAAACATAAATTTTCAAAATGGCGGCATTAAAAACCGTTTCGGTAGGTTTGTCACAATTTAACCAAATTTTGTATGTAGCATCAGTACATTGAAAGCACCGTAAATATACTTTTTTTGGAAATTACTGACGATAGGGTCAAAAAAGAAAATTAAATTTTTTATAACATTTTTCTTGGACCAAATTACCAATTTTCATAAAATTCTTCACACAAGTTGCGCTATGGTAGGCCATGTAAAATTGCATGTTTTAAGTGACTCAGTAACATATTTTCAAAATGATGGCCGTCTTAATATTTTAGTTTAGTAGACCCTATAATTAGAAATATTTGGCTGATTAAATACGAAGTTAGTGCTCCAAATCCGACCTTTATAATGTAGTGCATTGCACGCTTGATTACTGAAAGCGGTTTTATTGGTTCAAGTCCCGGATAAGGCACGTATGTATTTGTAATTGTCTCACCGATTTTGCACAAGTTTCTGGTTTCATTCCTTGTGTTATTGATTTCAAAGAGTAGTCAAGTTTTACGTACCAACTCAGCTTTTAAGTACTATTTAAAAAATTAATTCCACCTTTGTTGCGGATAGTAGGTTTATTAGTTAAATCAGTAACATCTTGTTAAAATTCGTTTACAGGAGCCGTACACCAATGTGCTCCCACAACTGGTTGGGACACAATAAAATGTTCTTATTTAAGGCATTGTGCTGCTAAAATTCCAACATCTGCAATAAACGAAGATTCTAAATGACCTACAATATATTTATTTCTGCCGTCAGTTAATCCATTTTAAATTCTAACATATTTTAGTGTTTTTGCATGCATTATTCAGGGAAACATGCAAAAATATAATTTATTCATAGAAACGTCAAGTAAAAAAATAGAATTTTACGTATGTTCATAGGTCATCCGTGGTTTATCATGAAGAATATTATATCATGACTTATTCACTTGTATCTTTGTGTAAATGGTTGTAATAATTTATGGCATTTTTATTAAATGTAATTGTGAATAACAAGCTATTACATACTTTCGTCGGAATCATTAGTTTTTTCTCTATTCGTTGCAGTTATAACTACAATTTTCTACGTTATACAAAACTGCAATTATTAACCCCACTTGGTCAATAATAATTTTAATGATTGTAGAAGCTTGAGTCTATAATATTCCTGAGGAAAATAAAGATTAACATATACACGTAGGTGTTATAATTGATTTATTACTATAATATATTAATATTTTAGAGCAAGTTATTTTCAATAACATATGAATGAAAAAGAATTAAATGTTTAATTTCGTTCGAAAACATATACCCGGTATGACATCAAGATCAGTCGAGGCCACAAGTATGCTTGATAAGAAAAAAACACTAAAAGATTAGAGGAGAGCTGACGCCAAATTGTATGAAGATTACTAACATTCAATTAAGATGAAATTTTTTTAGAAACATAGAAGATAATTTTGTTATGCAAACGTCTAAGTCACATCTAATAATTTATAAAATATTCGAAATCAATAATATATAATTTTTTAGTTTAGTGTAATTTTTAATTCTATGGGTATCCATGTCCCAAAATAAATGCAAACATTTTTATTTTACGCAAAACAAATCATTTAGGACTTCTTTAGTATATCATTTATTTTATCTTGTAACTACTCCGATTATTTGTGTTACCAGAATTTCGAAAGCAAATGAATCAACCCACTTGCTATTACTTCTGTTATTCTCATCACGGCGATTGAAATATTGACCTGATTTCCGGATTTTTTTCGGACAGGAATATATTTATAAACGTAATCTAAATGGATTAAATTTTCTTGTCAAGCCCCTCCAGCAAATTGAAAGTAAAATTAAATTGTAAATTGTTATTTTTTTTCTAAGTTCCTCGGCCATCTATGGCCAGTGTCACAGAAGCAATTGCGGAAAATAAAGTCCCGTGTTCTATTTCTCTGTACGATATAGATCTAAACCATTTTGACTTAAATTTAGGTATATTTGTATTGTCTAACACGTCCTCCTCAAATTTAGAATACAGATAAACGCAAAAGAATTGTTATGCTCAATTCCTTTTATGCTCAATTCATTTTATATAATTAGCAGAACACATTTTTTGATGCGAGGTAGAGTTTATAATAGTTTTATTAGTCTTTAATAACTGAAAATATTATGGGGACTATAGAAAGAGTAAAATTTAGAGGATGTAAGATTTCACAAATTGTATATATTTACTAATGCATGCAAATTGTGCTATTACCATACAACTACTAGAAAATTTATTACATTTGGCCTAATTACTACTATAAATTCCATCTACTATTCGATTGTTAAATATGGTAGAATTGCCTACAGTAAACTTAATTACAGTTACCAATAAGGCCAGATAACATTTTTAATTAAAACATTTTATACAGCATTAAATATATTTTGCTTTAATAGTTCTAATAAAAATTGGAAATTTTAAATTTTATCGAACATGTTTGGTTATTTAAAGAGTTTTAAAGTTAATGGGATTTTCTTATATATTTTACGTCTATTGACAAAATAGGAATAAAGACAAATTTCTCTATTCGCACGAAATACTTCCGTTAAAGCAGTGCCATTTCNTTGACAAAATAGGAATAAAGACAAATTTCTCTATTCGCACGAAATACTTCCGTTAAAGCAGTGCCATTTCTTCGGCTTATCAGCAATAGGATAGCAAGATTCATTTTTATGTTAGAATAATTTCCCAGTTAAGGAATCAACGTCACTGATGATTATGTCAGGGTCGTTACCAGCTCACCGGACGTACATAGCCATATCCTGCATATGTTCCGGTTTTTCAGTGGGCCACGTGGCCTAGTCGCAATTTGACCAGCTTTCCATGCCGCACTACTGGTTAAATAATTCTCGGCGACCTCACACCCGAATTTCTCTTCATGGAAACGTGGCTTCGTTGCTTCATAACAGTAGGTATTCTCATGGAATTCCATCTTTGATTCATTAGATTATATCTCTAAAGGTATGACGAACAGACCATCAAAATGGCGGCAGTACTTTATGTTAATTTGCTGTATGCATAAAAATATGTAATCGATTTCAGCTTAAATTTTGATGCTTGCAGTGTTAATAACATTCATAAGATGCGTCTAAGTAGAACCTGAACCTCTCTTACCTGCACATTTTGTAAGGTAGCATCGCAGGAAGAAATAAAACGTTTATACCACAACTCGGAAATAAATCAATATGTTACCACCAAATTTATTAGACAAGTCGTATTACAGCAGGGCATGTAATCTGCAATGTTTTAATTAGGTAGGATGCTTATTTTCAAAATGTTGGCCGTATTAACTTTCAGCTTAGAACCCTATATCCACGAAACGATGCAACAAGTGTCAATCAAAATTTGCAAATTGGCAGCATCTATTATATTCATTAAATGTATCTTCCCAAAGCATTATTTGTTCGCCATTTTATAAGATTGCGCGACAAGAATAAATAAATTTTCTCAATTACTTGGGGAACTATTAACCGATTGGAGTCCCATGTTAGTCCGTGTTAACTGATATGTTTCAAGGAGGCCAGCCACATATTTCATTGAAGTGGCCAAACAAAAACTTTTGTATATAATGCTATATCAAAGAAACCATGTAAAATCTGTTCACGGTAAAGCGAGCACTTTTGAGGCCCTAGTTACTGTTCCTTTTTAGCCATTTTTTATTGTTTACTGTTTAAATAATTATTACCACATAAGCAATAAACAGAATATTTATAATCGACAGTACTCGGTAATTAATGTCTATTACTAACATAAAATATATTTATTGACTATTAATAGAAATGAGAGGGATTTCAAAAGTGCTCACATGCAAAAGTAAACNTAACATAAAATATATTTATTGACTATTAATAGAAATGAGAGGGATTTCAAAAGTGCTCACATGCAAAAGTAAACAACCAAAAACCCATTTAACATCACTTTGTATTCTTGCAGTTTTTATGCTGTTATCAAATGAGCTAATATATAAACTCTTTTGTAGGCCATTTTAGAAAATAACACCACATCAAATGTAAGCAGTATGCCACATGTTGGGACACATTTAACTAATTCCCACCACAATTTAGGCGAAATGCTACAATTTTGTGGTTAAATTAAATCTGTATGACTTAAGGGGGTCTTCACATGTTTTAAAAATAACCAGCCATATAACATTTTTGGTTAGTGTTTCATATGTCAGAAACAACGTAGACCACATTTTATGTGCCGCAATTACATATGCCAGACATCGAATATTCTAGTTCATAACTTTTATGNCGTAGACCACATTTTATGTGCCGCAATTACATATGCCAGACATCGAATATTCTAGTTCATAACTTTTATGAAGATTGCCATGCATGTAGATAGCATCACATGAGAAAATTGAGTTTTTAAGTCATATCTCAGCGACCAATCCCTCTATTCCCATACAAATTTGAATGCAAATAGTGCTTATAGTGTGCCATGTAAAATTTCATTATTTTTTTTTTAATTGTGGCAACGAAAATTAATAGGAATAAGTTCATATGCACATTAAATAATTCTTTAAAATTCAACCTAAAATTGTGTGCTTACAGTTTCCATCAGAAACATCAAATGTATCAATAGGGTACATCTTTTGTCAGCATTTTTGTAATAAAGCGCTAGGTGGGAATATACAAATCCTATGCCATGTTTTGAGAACCAATTAACTTAATTACCACAAAGTTTTGCACACGAGAAGTTTTACATGGTTTATGTGGGTAAGAAAATGATTTACTAAATGGCGTCCCTACAAATAAGTTACGTACAATTTTTTAAGTTAATTCTACCAACTTTTGTATTCTGCAAATGAGAATATAAAAGATTTATGCCATACTCAAGAACCAATATGCCGATTTCCACCCATTTTTTCATAATAGTAGCGCCACAGTAGGCAATGCAACCTTACATGATTTAGGTGGATTGGACCCTAATTTTAAATATGACGTCCCTTTGAACAACTGCTAAAACTTTTCACCGATTACAGCTTAAATTGGTGCTCTGAATGGAATATCCACAATGCAGTTGGTTGCACGCCCGATTATGGTCACGGGGGTTCTTGTATTCGGGTCCTGGGTAAGGCATGTTTGAGTTTGATATTCTCTCACTAGGAGTTGCAATATTTAGTGTAACACTCCAAATGACATGGCTGTCAAACAGACGTAAAATTCTGCATACCATCCAAGCTTTTCAGAATTTCATAAAACCATTTTAATCCATATAGAGAAAAGAAGTCTGTTAGTTAAATCGGGAAATTCTTTTTTTTTTAACTGTGTCCTAAAAATGCTGCAATGCAGCTCAATCCCTATGTAGAAGGAAAATGGCCGCCAATTGAGCAGTGAAGACGACTGCGCATCACGCAGAACTTAATAAATGTATTACACAAACTACAAGGATTTTCAATAAATTGTAACTTAAGTTGTTTATGAAATTAAAATATGTATAGTTTGTAACACTGTAAAATGTTTTGTAAGAATTAACTTATTTAAACACTAAACAATGTTTTATAAAGTCTACTTTTAATTAACATACAAGCATGATTTAATTCTGGGAGCTTCAGTTAAAATATTGTGCAATAATAAGACCTCCAACTCTTGTTCACTCTTAATGAAATAACCTTTATTTGTGATACAACTATCTGTAAAAACTATTTGTAATAATATTATTAAAATATTCAAAAAAGAACGTATAAGCAAATAAACACCTTAATTATTGTATATTATTTACAAATGGTTTAATGTGATTGTCGAAATAATTTCTTAATGGTAGCTTTTATGAATGCTAATTTTGTTTCTTATTATTTATTTTAACCTACTTTTACATAGATAAAGTACTTTCTGTCGTAGACGGTTTGTAGGTTCGTTGTCCTGTTCTCCGGAAACTTGTAGCTAAAGCTGTTCACGATAAAGAGAGCACTTTTTTAAATCAACTTTTAAAAATATCACTGCTCCTAAGTGGCATGCGCCCAGTAATTGTGGTAACGATGCAGAGACAGTAGTTCCATATCTTGACCTTGAATTAAAGGTGTCGGGTAAACACTCCTGAAAACTGAAATTATTTATTTTGCTTTCCGTTTTTAGCCAACATTCCGAAGGAAAGAAATGCTTATGAGATCACTTTCCTGTGTGTGTGACTGTGTGTGAATGTGTGTGTATTTGTGTGTGCATGTGTGTGTTACTCGGTGTGTGCCTGTTCGTGTGTGTGTACTCCATCCCCCTCGGACGGTCAACACTTCAACTTGTGAACGCGTAAACCAAATTTCACCAAACTCAGTACAGATATAGTAATAAGTAAGGGCACCCGACTTTTATAGGTTTAGGCCACTCCGAGCACTTACTTTAAAAATGGCGGCAATTTTAAGATTTATGGCGATATGTTATTTCTCGGAAAACATTCAACCAATTTTAATCAAATTCTGTATGCTGATAGCGCATGTTATAAACATTCAATTCAGAGGTGAATGTTGTTATTGGTCCAACATTTTGGTAGATGGTGCCTCAAGATAAATAAAGCTTTTACATTATATCCCGAAAAATATACAACCTATTTTCGCTAAATTCGTACGTAAGTAATACCATGATTGGCCAGGTAAATACAAGTAATTGAATTTAATTAGACACATATGTTTTAATAATGGCGGCAAAGCAAATATTTCAGGCTTTTTTGTACTGCTAGCATACCGTTTGATCAATTTAAATCAAATTTTGTACTTCGCCAGATTTTATGCAAAGTAGTGTCAGGTGAGTAAACAGAAAATGTTGTAATATTAGCAGAATAATTCAACTAAACTAATTTTCACAAAATATTGCACATATTAAGACGGCGGCCATTTAAATGTTTTGATATGTTTGGCACATATATCTAAAAAATTAACAATTTTAATCGAACATATTTTATAGACACTATATATTACAAGCATCGGGGACAGAGCCACTTTTTAAGCAAATTTTGTAAGATTGTCCCATATATGCCATATCTCGGAGACCAATCAATCTATATCCATAAAATCTTTCACACAATGACGTTATGGTAGACCATGTAAACTTATACGTTTTAGTGTCTCAGACACTTGTTTTCAAACTGATAACAGAGTAAGTATTTCTGGTTAGTCAGCCCTATCAATCCAAACATTATACTGATTACATCCTAAGTGGATGCTTTTAATGCTACCTCCGTGATGCAGTTAAATGCAAGCTAGCTTTATTTTACGAGTTTTTCTGAATTCTTCCCGAGTACGTAACACGTGTATTTTAATTGTCTTTGTACTATTTCACATGTTTCTGTGAACGCCTTTCTGTCAATGCCTTCCTACCATCTAAGCTTTTAAGAACTTCGCTAAAATTTATTTGCACCCGTGTAGAAGAAAGTAGGCTCATTAGTTATCAGTAACTTCAAGTTTTAATGCGTCTTAGTGTAAAAATTGGGAGTTTTAGGAAGAATTTACTTTTGTAACAATTTCACAGTGTAATTTGACCGACGTATAAATAAAGTGATCAGACCCATAGAAATGTTAATTTTAGGTACGGCGTATGAATACACAATGTTCATTCACGTAAATATTGTTCAGGGATTTAAAAAATTGCACAGTTAAGCGTGAACAGCCTGTGGAAACAAAGTTGTATTAGTGACGGGAATTTCCGATAGCGAGATGGGTCTGGCGTGATCCTCTGTAATTATGAGCGCAAATTATATTTTATTATCGACAACACGATCGCAAACGCCAACATTTGTAATGACCATGGAGTTATTTGTTCCGTGTCTCAGCGAGTCGCCAATCGCAAACCATTGTAACATCTGAAACCAATTCCTGAATAGCGGATCTACGTCTGCTCTGTCATCGTTACAACCAAAACACTCGTTTTCGTGGTCGTCATCGTCTCGAATTTTTTTTTTCCCCACGCGACACAATTCCCGTGGTGGCGCACCCGAGCGCATTAGCACCCCCGACGACAGTTATCGGAGTCACCGTCAAAGCCATAAATCAAAACCCCCGGTGCCAAGTCCGTCGCGATCGGAGGAACACGATCGCCGACCAGGCGCGTGAACAAAACGCCTCCGCCCATCACTCATAGAGATTGAGCGTATCGTCCTCGGCCATCGGCCGTCGGTGTTGGGGGAGAGGGGTTGTAGTGGGCCTGGAGCACAAACCCTAATTACCACCCACCTTTAATTAATCACTTGTCGCTGGAGGGGGGGGGCAAAGTCTTGGTTTCGTGTCGGAGGGCCCTCGTGTGCGCGTGCCGTGTCGCCCACGGGGCTGCGGGCCAGCCTGGGAACGAACTTCCCGTCTCCGGAACAAAGGAAACACGCAGTGATAAAACCCGTGTTGAAGCGAGCAGCTTTGATACCACACCCGTGGATATTACAATTGGTAACAGTTTTGCAAAGCTGAAATACTAGTTACCAAAGCAAGATTTTCATCGAATATATACCATCCGCAAATCACAATTGCATTCCATTAATATCACATCATATTCTCAGCCTACGTAAAAATTGCAAAATAAATAGAGACTCAAATGTATGTCACCTTTAGGATTCGAAATAGTCATTAACGTGTAAAAAATTACTTACAACAATATTTTGTTTTAAATTTAATTTTGAAGAAAACACAATTATCATGGATATTTTTACGTGCTAGTTATAATTTCTTTTTAGTAAGGCATTTTATATCTTTAATTTGAATTCATTAAATTTTTCTCATAAAATATTGATTAAATAAATCATTAACGCTTGGTTTTTCAAATATATAAAATTCCTACACTCATAATATTTAAAAATTTTGTATATATATAAGTGAAATTTTTAAGACATATGTTATGAATTAAAAATGTTGCTGTTGTTGATAACAATTAAATAAATATTATAAACTAGTCTACTTATAGTAAAAAACCATGTACGTGTTACATATTTGTTTTAAATAATATAATAATAAAATAACACCTGCAAAGATAGTTCTAATAAATTATAAACTAATAAACGATAAGTTCCAATGGTATAATCCACACATAAATTAATTTCAAGCACATTACTTACGTTTATTGCGTACGATGAATTTCCATTGACTTTCAGCGATCTGCAAATAAGAGAAAAAACATTTTTGTAACACATGCAAACTGAATTTCATTCGCTTTGAGAAAACCTTTTGTTTCCAAACTCTGTTAAATATTCATATTGTGGTCTTACTTATAACAACGCCAGCTATAAGAACTAGTTTGTTTGCACATAGAAACGTTGTCATTCATGGTAACTATAGGGAAGAGGGGAAGTTTGGTAAAACCATTTACTTAGTGTTTGATTTCCTGTTACAGAGTTACATGCCATTTTGTATGGTAGCGTCGCATGAAGAAATAAAAAGTATATGCAACATCTCGGAAAACAATCAAACTATAACTACGTAATATTATTAACAGGTAGTAATACAGCAGGGTTTGTAAATTGCCATCCTCTTTAGGTCAGACATATATATTCAAAATGGCTCCCATTTAAATTATATCTACGAAAGAATGCAACAACGTCAACCTAAATTTGTACGCTGGCAACATCTGTTACAATCATCAAATGTGTCTACGCATATCCTATATTGTTTGCCATTTTGTGAGATAGCGCGATAATAAAAAATAAAGTTTGGTCATAACTTGGGACACCATTAACCGATAACTGCCAAAATTTTGCAAACATGTATTCCAGTGACAATCTGATAAGTTTCAAGAGTGCCAGCCTAGTTTAATAAATCGGGATACTTATTTATAGCAAGCAATTCAAGCAAACTTTAAGTAAACTGAACAATTTCTGTTATATTATAAATTATATTATCCTGTAATTAAAAAACTTGTATACTATAAAACAAAAGAAAACTGATATGACCTACATGTTCTGCAGCAGCACCCCTAGACCAGACACACTTTTTTAAATGTAATTTTCATTAAAATGTTGGTTTAGAGTGGAGTAGAGTGGAGAGATTTGGGTGGCTCTTAAAATCGAAGTCTTGAGAACCAAAGAAGGTAAACTGACGTAAGTATGGGGCAGCGCTGTAATGCAGGGGCGGTAGAAACGGTATATCCCCGAGAAAACCCTCTGACCAGAGGTATCGTCCGCACGATTCCCACATTCTAAAATCCGGAGTAACCCCCTCCCCCTGGGAATAGAGCCAAGGTCGGAAGTGAGTTGTTTAACCACTACAACCTCATCGGTTCTCAAAACCTCGGTGTTTGAAGTCCCTCGAATATATTATCTCACTCACTTCACTCAATTCCTGCTCTTGAGCATGTGTGAACACTCTTTTGTAGCGAAACAAAACGCAATAAAAATAAAAATATTAGACACAAGAGCAAGCAGAATGTACAGGAGGTCTAAGCTCTAGATAGGACGTGTGCAGTTAGTATACGAGACGTCTTACAGCCTGCAACGTATGCGAGTAAACTGTTGTAAGCTCCAACCGCCATGATTCGCATTCGCTTTAGTGAATAGACGTGAGTGGCGTGCCAGTGTTAGTGGGTTTTGTTATGTCTTTTGGTGCGCCTTATGTTCTGTAGTGCGGGAGGATCTGGGTTCGAATCCCACGTAAGGCAAGTGTGTTAGTAGAGGTATTATGGGGCCCCCAGCATATCGGGACATGAGACCGGAGCGTTGGAGCTGTCCGTGCTTTGTCATTCCGGNGGGACATGAGACCGGAGCGTTGGAGCTGTCCGTGCTTTGTCATTCCGGTAGGCCGGCGGCCATCTTAGATACATGTGGCCTTGGCCTTGGCATTTGGACTTCACCACGGTGACCTTTCACCTTGACCGTGGTAACCTTCCATCCCAAAAATCCAATAAATGTAAAAAAATTTCACAAATTTACAAAAAATATATATTTAAAAATTATTTAAAAGTTATCAAAAATTTATTTAAAAAATTTATTCAAAAAACCTCAATTTTCCGGAGTTTCCTAACACGCCCCTCCAACGATACTCATTTCACCATCTTGGGAGGTGCAGTCCACCATCTTGGTAGGCGTTACAGCCACCGTCCGCCATTGTGTTAGGTGCAGCCGTCTGTCATTTTGGTCGGTGCAGTCCACCATACTAGTAGATGCAGGCGTCCACCATTTCGGTCGGCGCAGTCCGCCATCTTGGTAGGAGTAACAACCACCGTTTGCCATCTTCGTTATTTTCGTTTGTAATTGGTTTATACATTAATTAAATTTGTGTCTCACCTTCGTTCGACCACCGTATTGGATTATTTTGTTTGTCATTTGTTTGAAATTGCTTGTGTTGTCCCCAGCACCGCACCCAGTAGAGGACAGACCACATCTACTCCCTCTTCCAATATATTGAATTTGAACAATTGCCTCTCCCCTGATTCTCATTGACTAATTTCCCACCCCCTTCCAATAATAGCTCCGACAATGTTTCTCATTGGCTAAGACTTGGGTGTTTTCAGAAACCGTCGTTCAACCAATTCGTCAGTTCCCCACCCCCTGTTTATGATTGACTAATTGCCACAACTCCATCTCCCCATCCCCCCTCAACAATTATTCACCTTCGTCAGACCAATAAGTCAACAGGCCTCCACCACCATCCCTGTTTCTCTTCCGCTTAACACGTCAAGTAACAATCTCTTGGAATGGCTAATTGCTCGTGCATTTTTGGAAACCTTCGTCCCGACCTAACGGCAGCATACTTTAATCGTGAATGTGGACTATTTTTTCCCCTTAAAAACTATTTATAAGACGCACTCTGAGCCCCCTCAGGGAGTCAGTTATTTTAATCGCTCTTAGAAATGTACGCGTGTTGTCCGAGCGGCCATAATAAACTTTCGGCCATTTAGGCATTTAAAAGGGTGCGCTCGATAAGTGCCTGGGACAAACGGGACGAGTTACCGCACCTGCCGAAAAAATTTCTCGTGGTCTACACCTAACGAAATTTCGACCATATCCTAGTATTTGCCGGCCTAACTGCAGCAGGGCGAGTTCATACGGGACTGCCTCCCATGCAAGGAGTGTTTCGAGGGCGGCACCACCTTGATTCCCGACACGCCACATCGCAGGGGTTGGTGCATGTCCCGCCGAGCAACCCTCGCGACGTCTGCGCCCGTGGAAAACGACTTCTCCCTTGAAGACGACGTCCCCGTTGAAGAAGCTCTTCACGTTGAAGACGCCCTCCCCGCAGAAGACGTCATTCCCATAGAATATGATGTCCACGTGCAGGTTATCTATTCGGAAGCAGTAACCGTGGAAGATGCATTCCTTCATGAAATTTAGTGTGAAGCACTACCCGATGTGGAAACCAACACAGAGCACAGGTGCTCGATGTGTATGGACATCGATAAAGTTTTAAATGACTTTGTAAAAAAATGTTAAACTCGGAGGGAGCATGTGAAACAAAAATATTTCTATATAAAGAAACATGTAGTGAAAAAAAAAATGTTTTTCAACATTTAAGGCACCATCAAGCAGATTGCAATTTCGTACATTGACGAAGACGAGAATACAACAGTTTTTTTTTTTTTACCGCAATATACTTGTCAGCACCTCGACCGAACCATGCAACAGACGTACCGTTTACAGACGTTCGAAACGCATGAACTAAGGTAGGACGAGGGGAATATTCCTCACGATGAAATTCAGGTAATGCTGGACTCTGCCATAATTCCCTAATACCCTCTGTATGTTTTTGGAAGATGCCAAGAGTCGGCGATTCTCTATGCGTGCCCCATCGGAACGAACTTTGCAGATCTTCACAAGAATTGCCGCTGCCCGACGTTACGACAACTCGTCAAGGCGTACGCCTCAAGACTTCACGAGTGCAAAAATAAAATATATTTTCCTACCCCGTGCAATGCCGAAGCCCTAAGATTGTGGAGTTATGATAATCCGTTGTAAAAAAAACTATTATATGGTATCCATTTACCATTTATAATTGAATATTCCGTTTGTAATTCCCTCCATGACTCAGAGAGTAAACACGTGTGAAAAAAGTATTTCTCGTATAATGGAGAATAATGATACGTTATAATATTGAAATATGTATGCATAAATAAATGTAGGTTAAACAATATATAGATCTTTATTTTATCTCGATTTAGGTACTGCTCAGTTAAGTTTAAAATAAACAATGTTGGTAAAGAAAAATTTTTATTTATCAGGTTTGTTATAATTTAAAGAAAATAAAATATATATAGTTTAAAAATTTTGTTAGAATTTAAAGACTAAAATTTTCAATGATACTCTAGCCGCCACTAACATTATATATATAAATATATATATATATATATATATAACGGGCACGAACGTAATAATTTGATTAATAAATTTCAGATTTGGAAAAAAAAAAATGTGACGTGTACGGATGCGTTACGCTGCTTTCTATAAAGTAATTACAGCTCGGAAAACCCCGAAAATAGAGTTGAAACCACTTCACTACCCCTCGCGGTATACGATACGCTCAGTCAAGGATCCCATTCATTCTTCCTAACCTAGGCATTGACAATCATCATCAAAACCCTTTCCCCCAAGTTCCCCCCCTCCTCCTCACCGCCAATGGTTAAGTACTTTAGCCAGCGGGGGAAAAAACCATATGGTTTCCGTATGTGCAGCGATTTCTCTAACAACAATTATCAGCATATTCACCTATTTCTACGCATAAATAATGCACATGTAGTAAGTTTTGCAGGGAAAAAATTATATTCCGTAAGGAGACACAAGCATAATGGTACCCCCACCATAAGTACAAAATCATAAAAAAACAGTTGCAGTTAGTTTCGCCAAATTATTATTTTATTTTCATACATTCTTGTGCGCTTGCCTCATTTAGAGATATGTGTTATCCGTGGTAAAACACCCCCACTCTCCCCTTCTGAGTCCTATCACACTGATAGGACTTAAGCAGAATGGAAAGTGACATGCGAACATATGTATGTTTATGTGTGCGACCTCTAATCCAGCATGTGTCAATAGTGCTGGCTCTTTATAAATTACGCCAGCTGAAACATAGTTTTATTCCCGAGATGCTAGTCCGCCATGCAGACTTATACCACAATACGTGTTCCAGCAAAGACACGCGCATTCAGCTATCATTCGCCACCCTTCAACTCCTTCGAGAAATATGAGGAATGGCTTTAAATTGCAACAAAATTAGAGCATATTGCAGCCAGTGCATTACAGAGACCGTGAAATTTTAAAGTTACGTTAATCCCTTTCGAATATAGAAAATAAATTCAACCCATTTTGGACAAAATTGAATTCCTAGATGAAATACAGGTTGCTCTGAAATTCCCCTTGCAAACACCTAGGACTTTTAGAGGGGACTGAGTAGACGATCCTTTGAATAGTAACCCATGTCCGGCAACGTACCGTTTCCTTGCGACAACCATTTCAAATAATTTGTTTGACGCGTTCATTTCTGCGTACATAATATAATTAGGCGCAACTCAGTACATTACATTTCTAACAATCAAATGCATTAGTAAACAATGCCAAGGGAACAATAAGGCAACGTATTAATTAATAATATTTGTCTACAGTTAAACGCAACAATCTTGTTCTGTCCTCCACAGAGAATGCGTAGCATATGGTGCTGATCTACTACAACAGCAGCTACACATGGCGACCACCAGCGGCATTGCACAGCCTATACCTACGAATCATGTTCCGGTGCACTAGCTCCATCACACCTGGTGTCCCGCCAACATGTCGTGCGGCGACCATAACTCGTGCCAGCAGATCTGCCTCTGTATCTACAGGAATCTCGTACACCGTACACTTCATACGACCCCACAAGATATAGTCCAACGGAATTTAATCCGGCGATCGTGGAGGCAACGCGGTTGGACCACCCGAATCTGAGGTTAAGATGTCTTCGAACGTCACGTGCAAAGTGAGGCGGTGCACCATCGTGCTGAAACCACATTGTTTGACGGACGTTAAGTGGCACGGCACTCAAGAACAGGGCCAATATTTCTTGTAGGTAGATCAAGTACGCGGAACCCGTTAGCTTGGGTGGAATAAGGAACGGCGCAATCATAAAACCGTCCAGAATAACTGCCCACTCATTTAAAGAAAATCAGTGCTGGAATCCCTGGACATACGTGGCGTTAGGGTTTTCGTCTGCCGAGATATAACAGTTTCGAGAAATGAGAACACTGTCCCTAAACAATTTGAAAACTTTAATAGTAAAATTTTTTTTAAAAAATTGAAGTCCTTTAATATGTTTTCTAACCCGTTGCGTTCCCACTTCTTTGCTAGTCTGACCATGAAATGGGGACCGCGATAGTGAAGTGGTTAGACTTCTCTCCTCCCATTTAGGCTATCCCGGCTCAATTTCCGGTGGCACCCGGATGTTCGCATGTAGGAATCATGCCGAACGATGCCACTGGTTGACTGGTTTTCTCTTGGATCTCCCGTTCCCTCCTCCCTTTCATTCTGGCGCTGCTCCATACTCGTATTGTTTCGCACCCATCGGCTTTCAAGGCGTCAAAGATAAAAGCAGCCCAAATATCTTCACTCACACACTGGCCATTAACTATGTGCTTTTGACAGCATCTACAGTTCGTGTCTTTTGAATAAACTGCCCTGCGGAGAAAATTATTTTCTCCTTAACAATCATAATTCAACTCACTTGAGCTAACAGGGAGATATCTGTTGAACGTGAGACACTGCGATGGCAAACAATATTGTAACGAATTAATCAAAGCTGGTAGGAGGACATTATCGCACGAACCCACGCAGCGACTGAACAATTGTGTACAAACCAAATGTGCGTTAATCCCTGCACCATCAATGTAGGCTCGCTTATCAAATAAATAATTGACAACTTGAACCCAATTTGTAATTTACTGCCCAATGTGAAGCTATTTTTTACGCTGCTGGTGGTTTCGTGATACAATTTGTGACATACACCCACCACCATAAACCAAGCGTTGTTAAACTTTGAAGCCCCATGGCGTAAAAACCGACTGATTTAACATTCAGCCAATAATGAGTACAGTTAGCTACGTACTTATTGTTATTGTTTTCTGGATTTATCTCTATGTCTGAAATGTAATTTCCGACGTAGTGTCTCGCTAATCAATGCACAGCCCAAATCGCATGAAGTTAAATCATGAAAATTATAAGAGTTATTCCCCTTAGGTTGTAGGGATCTACCATGAAATACTTTTTAAAATTCCACCCCTAAGAGAGTGATAAGAGGCAAAATGTGTTTTCGAGGAATCCTCAGTAGCTCATTAACCGCTTACAATATCACTGTGCTCTTAGCTTCAAAATGTTGCCTATACAAATACCTAAAACCACATTTAGAATTTTTTAACGCAGTCGTTAAGGCGTTGAAAAGTGGTTAGTGCGTTTTCAAAGACACCTCAAAAACTCATTAACAAGATGAGATATCGCTGTTCTCTTATCATTTTAAGGTAGTCTATACAATAACCAAAAAAACCGCTTCCGAAGTTTTTTTTAAATTAAACACCTGAGATGTGAAAAGCGGTAAACTATGATATAGAGGACTCCTTGATTGCCCATTAATGCGATAAGGTATCGTAGTTTGCTTGGCTGCAAAAGGATTTCTATTAAGATGCCTAAAATTATATTTAGAATTTTTTTTTTACAAGCTTCTTACAGGACGAAAAGAGGTGAAATAAATTTTCAAAAACTCCATAAATCTTGTTTCATAAAAAAAGGTTGGCTTTGTAATTACAAATAAACCAAATTCCGGATTTTTCCAAATTAAAATTCCTGAAAACGTGAAAATGCTTCGAATGTGTTTGGATGATAAGTTTCCTACATTACATCGTTCCTACGCCTGAAATCTATAGACAAACATATTCTGTAAAAACTTACCAAGCGAAAAAATTATAAGTAGAAATTAAACCTGTCTCTGGCCGAAACATACAAATTTCATTTCCCGTACTGTTGGAGAAAAAATGTTATCAGAAGTAGGCAGAATCTGTTATCAAATAGTAATATAAATACATCTCGTTGTGTTTTATTACTTACGAGATTCTATACAGTATGAATCACGTTATAAATTGCACCGGAATTTTTTTTTTTTTTGGAAAGGAAAGGTGCGGTTTATGTGCTTGTTCGCAGAATTGAAGTTCAGAAAATATTTCATAATTTCAGACTAGACACAGATTTTAATACCTACTATAATGTGTATTTCTTGAACACAGTTATATTTTTTTCAAACAAAACTGTGCCTATTCACATAAAGAAAGCAAAACTAGAGGAAATAAGAATAGTAGTGGTGGTTAATGCAGTATTCAGGTATAAGAAATTTACGTGGCTATCGTAATATGGCTATTTTAAATACCTGCATTTGACTACTCCATTAAACAGCTTAGCTACTAGTCAACGATGCTCGGATGTGTGTTTGGACTCTGTTTTCTTTACACTGATTACAATGGGACGACGTTGTCAGTACTTTGTGATAATTAATACTACCTAGACGTCGGACGTGCTGGAGAAAGGTATTCGCTAATGCTGGAAAAGCCGAAATGTTCATTGAGTATGGCAGATGTAGGAAGAAAGCTGTTCGTTCTCGTAATGTGTACGCTGAACAGTATCCCAACATACGTCAAACGTGTCGATAATTATTCGCGAAACATTTTAACCAATCGCGGGAAACTGGAAGTGTAACACCTCGAAAACGTAGCAGATACAAACGAGTTACCGGAGACGATGGTGAAATGATCGTTCTAGTTGCTTTGAAAATCCGCACGTTATCTCTTGCGCAATCACAAGAGGGAGTGGATGAGTTAGGAACGTTTCTTGCATATTCTTCGTGGCCATATTACGATAGTGCGTAAACTACTCGCTCTAGAATACTGCAAGAAACACCACTGGCATTCTAATTTCCTCTACTTTCATTTTCTTAACGTGAATATGCATTGCTCAATTTAAAAAAAAAAGTGTAAGCATGTTTACGAAATACACATTCGAATAAGTATTATAATCTTTTTCTGGACTGCAATTATGAGACCATTTATGATATTCACTTCTTTTAAAACAGCACATCAATATCACGTTTTATTTCGGAAATATTCATTGTGAAATTTTCTCTGATTCACACGGTATACGTTCTTGGATCATATTTTATACCACGGTTAATAACTTCATACTTATATTTCGATTAATATTCAATTTGAGTATAGAGCCGTTTCCAGCTGATCCGTTATCATCTTTGTGTTGCAACATTTAATTAGTTTCTTGGAAACATATCTGTCAGAACTATACACATTCGAGTTACTCAGGGAAGTCTCAAAACTACATGTTATAGTAATGGCGAAGAAATTAGTTTATATTTTGTTTTCCGACAAACCTCCGATTTCATTAACTACGGTTCAATATTATTTTAAGTAACTGGAATATATTCCAGGAACATAACAACAATAAATGTTCATAAGACAAAAAACAATTAATACTCTCAATATTCTGTATTTTGGAATTGTGTCGGTAAAATAGTGTCACA
Source organism: Clitarchus hookeri (assembly GCA_002778355.1). Taxonomy (NCBI): domain Eukaryota; kingdom Metazoa; phylum Arthropoda; class Insecta; order Phasmatodea; family Phasmatidae; genus Clitarchus; species Clitarchus hookeri. The sequence goes on from NQII01012725.1 coordinate 31,513, forward strand.
GAAGAAGACGCTACGAGGTTTGAGTAACATTAATAGTATATCGATATAATTAATGATTGGCATATATTGCTTAAGTTGATTGAACGGGTAGAAATGAGGAACAAATCTGTGGGCGAATTTGTAAATATTGACCACACAGTCCGTTACACTGAGAAGTTCATCAACAGCGTCATCGTCTACCCCCATGGCCTGTCACCACACAAGCACCTCATTAAGGTTGCGGCCTGCTCTATTAGTTTTACCACCGAGACGCTGCGATAACACCGGGCTCCACGCGAAGGCTTGGAGAAAAGATGCAATCGGTGGTACAATCTGCACCGGATGTGATCGTGGAGAATAAGTTTTCAAAACGTGTGTACCACTCATGCCACCCGAATACCGTTTCTAATTTAAGAAATTGCAACTACCCCTCCCTAGGTCTGTTTCTCTGCGACTATATGTGAGGTCCAGGGACAGTCGCTAGAGGCGGTAGAGAGGGATTGCTGGTAGGACTGCTTCTCACACGGGCAGTTAGCTCCACGTGACCTGCTTCATAGTATGTTCACCTGGCCACTGGTATTCCTAGCACCTGATGGCGAACCACTAATGTGGTGTACAAAAAGGTCCTTCGGTTAAGGAAATTAGTAGCTGCTTCGTGTATTACACGTGGTTCAAGATAGAAATAAAATAAATAAGGTTTTACAAAATGTAATTATTAGCAAATTTTAACTTCCTGCTGTGAATTATTGTTGGGTTGTATAAGAATGATACTGCTTTATCTGCAATAACTTTGTATTTATAATCAGAAACACAGTTTCGTAATCACTACAAAAACATTATCTAGTACATAAAACTTTTGCACGTAGTAACTCCACAAAAAATAAGCGAATTCCATGAATAACTTACATCATGTAAAAAAATCATTCGTTTTCGATAAAATTTCGTACATATTATAATAGACGGATGGTATATAAGTGATATTAGTTTCGTGCGACGGTGAAAATATGTAGTTCAATAGAGAGAACTGTTATCAGTCCTTCATGTAGAATAAATTAACTTACTTTAAACAGTGCACGTGGTGTGACATACAATATTTTCCCAGAGTGCAAAATAAGCGATAGCCAGGCCAAGAACACGTACGGAACAACTGCACGAAAACTCAGCTAGGTACGAGTGAGACCGGGTAACAGGGACTCTATAGGTATGGTGTATGGAGTGAATATCCACCCGTAATTTGATATTTTAGGACTACTGTGTTGGAAGCTATGGCCATTTGGAAGTAACTGGCGGATTGGATCCGGACTATTCCTACAGACTACCAGGATGTAGAGCCGTTTGGTCGCTTAATAGACACGGACACAGCCAGCCAGCTGTTTCCTCACCCACTGTGCAGAGACATGTGGAAGATTAAGTATAGCTCCTATCTAGCATAAACGTTTTCACTCTACCACAGAGAGGAAATCAGCGAACCCCATAACCGTACGGAAAACAAACCGTACGGGAGAACGCTATGAACAAATGGCGGAGTTTGAGAAAGGCCTGCTAATATGGCGGTGCAATCTGTTACTCTCAACACTTTTAAATCTTTGCCTTTATTTGCAGAGTTGTCCGCAGAGAGCAGCGTTTAATGCTACAGACATACGATGTACTCTCTTAAGGGGGAGGCCGCGGTGGTGCAACGGCTACAGTGCTCGTCTTCTGCCAAGGCGAACAGGGTAAGATTACCAGCGGGATCGCCCCCGAATTATCGCACAAGATGTGCTGAACGATGCCGCTGGTGGTTGGGTTTTCTCGGGGATTTCCGTTCACGCCATTCTTGCATTCCGGTGCAGCTCCGCGCTCACCTCGCCTCACCGTCGTCGGCTCTCAGGACTCCGATGCTAAGAGCGGCCCAAACCCGTCCATTACTAGCTCCAGTGAAAATTCGCCCTTTCCTTCGGGAACAAATAACCACTGCGGCAGAGATTACAGAACTGAACGTGAGCGCTGCAACACATTCCTTCGATTAACAAGCAGCACATTTGATCTTCTACTGCGTGATGGCCTAGAAAGGCATCGCGTACGAGCATCATTGTTGAGGAAACATCATTAAAATGTTGAGGGAAGAATGTCAAGTACTAGCAGAGGCGTGAGGGTCTTTATTGGGTGAACGCTGATACACTACAAACGTCCTGCTATCCCATGTGCCTACTTTTCCTAGCTGAGTACACAGAGCCTTATCCTACCGAGGCAACTTTCGCCCGAACACTGTTCTCTTTCTCAGCACTGTCAGTGACAAGTTTACCAGGAGTGTTATAGTCAAACGTTAATAAATGTTGGCCTCCCCGAGGCACCTGATTCTTGGCCCATCAGTCGTTTCTAGTACCGGATGTGACGTAAGCGTTTTAATGTCCTAGTGTTCGTGATTTGGACCGCGATTAGCCAACACCTCGGGAAATATCTGAAGCAGTATCAATGCGTGTAGAATCTAGATACGAGGGGATCCAACCAGGGTCTAAATATGACCTTCTTAAGTGCCGAAAGTGGAACTAACAATGTCCTCACACAAATATATTGTAATAATGTTTTCCTCCCGTAAAATAATAGTAATAGACTAAAGTTTACATCAACACGTCCTTCGTGGTGCGCAAACTTGTGTTGCAAGATGTTAATTATTCTGTGACAACCAATTATTTTACTAATTAGTGTTTTGGAGGCACATACTTTTTTGATGGTAGCCTTATAGGCAACTCAACACTGTGTATTCAATTAATTCAAAATATCATAGTTTTACATCCCACAATTTTTTCTTGATTACTGAAAATCGCGCTGACACGTAGAAGTTTTATTGTAATGCCATTTACGCCTTAAGTTGTATAGTGACGACTCGGAAATAATTTAAAACTGAGAAAAATTGTTAGACGCAAGGTGCTGCAAATGATAAAAAATTGTAATGTTTCTCTAAAAACTAATGGCAAATGTAACTTGACATTATAAATATTTTATATACAACGACATTTCAAATAGTGTTACAACCACATGCACCAGTAGGCACTCAGCTGATCACAGTTGAATGTAGGTATTTCTATGTTTGAAATAAAATAGTTTGAATTATATATGAAATAAATCTCCTCAGCCAGATAAATAAAAGCAACCCGTCCTTTATGGTGTAGGATTTCTAAAAAAGAAAAAAAAATATATTTTCATAATGGTCTTAAGGAAAACTCAAAAATTAGGTAAAGCCAGCATTCTCACGTATAGGAAGTTTTCAAACTGCTACGCAACTCAAAGGGTGGAAATTAATATCGGAGGTTTGTGTTTTGTGGAAGGACATGTGAGTATCTAAGCGAGGTGTTGCGCAATTGTTACACCAAATCATCATAATAATCACCGCAGAAATAAAATTTTACCACACTTGTTTCATTGGAAAATTTTAACAATAATTTTTACAGTTTTATTCTGTTTACGCTTTAGATGACTAGAAAGGTTATTTTTAGGTATTTACTTAAGCAGGTTGTTCTGTTGTGAGTATGCTAAACATAAAATACTTCATTCTGAATTTTTTACATTTATAAACTTTTTTGGTTTACAGCTGCTAATGTGCACATGATTTTTAAACGATAAAGGATGTCGAAGTGCACGGGTCTCAATTATTATATTTAAAATTGATGTTTCGTAGCTACACACAGAAAATATAAAAGAGGTAATGAACTCCTGAACTCCTGTTGCTATAAAGACTCGGCCGGTTCCATGTAGTTTTATCACGCTGTTGGTCGTTAGTCTTCTCGTTGTGAATTAACGCCTCTGGGTGTATGGCCATTTACATATTAATATATTTGTTTAAAATAAAGATAATGTTAATTACAGTTTAGTTATATTACAACAACAAATTGGTTATTTTCCGTCGAGCGTTTGAAAATTTTTAATGCCACCAGCTTCGCTAATTGTTAGCTAATAAGCTGTCAGATGGCTTCAATTGTCCTGGCGCTGAGATAATTTACCATTCGTTAGTAGAGGGATTACAGGTACTTTGGCACATCGGGACCTGGGAACGGAGCATCGGAGCTGTTCATGCTCTGTCATTCCAGTCCTCCGGCGGCCATATCGTCCGCCATATGGAATCTATGTGACCTTGGCCTTACCCTCTGACCTTTGATACAAATATCAAAAAAATATATATAAATAAATCAAACAATTTCCAAAATTTTTATTAAAAAGTATTTAAACAATTTTTACTAAATTAATAAAAAATTATTTACAAATTATTACAAAAAATTTAAATTATTGAATTTTTAAAAAATTCAAACTTTTTGAGGTTCCCACGCCCTTTCCACCCATACTTATTGTTCCATTTCGGTAGGTGCAGTCCACCCTCTTTGTAGGCGTCACAGCCAACGTCCGCCATTTTGGTAGGTGCAATCCGCTTTCTTGGTATGTACAGTCCACCATCTTGGTAGGCATCACAGCCACCATTCGACATCGTGGTAGGTGCAATTGTCCACCATTTTTTTCAGTGCAGTCCGCCAATATGGTGATTTGTTTAAACATTATTGGAGCACCATCTTAATTTTGTGTTTGTCAATTGTTTTACATAGCTGGTACTGTCCCAAGCACTGCACCCAACAGACGACTGACCTACTCCAATACGCACTTCCAAAATATTTAATTGACAATTTGCCCCACACTCGATTCTCATTGGCTAATTGCCCATACCCTTCCAATATATTTAATTGCTCCGCCAATGTTTCTCTAATGGCTTATTACTCTGGTGTTTTCGGAAGCCTCCGTTCAACTTATTAGTCGGTGCCTCACCACCCTGTTTCTTATTGGATAATTACCCCACCCCATCACCCCGGCACCAATTGTTCATCTTCGTTCGACCAATTAGTCGACAGGCCTTTTCCCTCACCCCTGATTCTCATTTCATAACCATCTCACGTGACGCATATTTATTTATATTACCATATAATATGCATCTATGCATATAAAATATACATTGAGTATAAAATCTGAATGTTTTATATTTTCCCTGGGGTCCTTGCTGTTGCGAACCGAGCGTAAGGGTTTTCTCTAGGTCATCCTTCGTTTTTTAAACATATATTATAAATCAATATTTTCTCTCTAAATTAAACGGGAAGAATCTTCCTATGGACGACCTCTCCTCCATTCTGAGTGATGAGGTGACTGATTCTTAGCCGTCAAATTCCTAGAAACTCGATATCTTCCACTGAAAAATTGGTGTGTTGAACTGCATTACCGACAGCTGACTTGGGAAAATGAAATTTTTTTTCACACGTTGGTTACTCTTTGTCAGTGATCTGCATTGATTAACATTAGTATTAAGCTATTTTTTTTAAACACGAAGATATCGTGGTGGGCGGACCACCCTCCCACCCAAGTACATTTTTGTCAGGGGACACCATGTGTTTTGAGTTAAGAGAGAGCTTAGCAGTCAAAAGCGGTGAGAAAATTCAGGTAGAGGAAGAAGGTCAAGTGTGGCGTGAAAACCTGCCGGACATCGCCAAGTCCACTACGGGTGATACTGTTGGCAATGGCATCAATCACGTTCCCCACATGCGCGAAAATACAGCTGCGACCCCTACCGGGAGTCTAACCTAGCTCGCCTTAAGGGGAAGCGTTAGCTGTGGTAGCTGTGCAACTGCTGTCGAGAGGATGGTGTGAAGTATTGAGCGTGTCCAGTCTTGTTTCGGTGTAAATAATCATTATAGAAAGGGTGTCTGATATCCACCGCCTCGTTTCGTAGTTCTCTGGGATGGTGATTATCGCAGTGTTCACAGAACAGTGTGTAAATATTTATGCATCGGGAATAGGGCTTGCATTTACTGCTGCCATCATTTTAATGGAATAAAGAATTACTTTCTCTGTTGTGAAGGACTGGGGTGTGATGTTGGAAAATTTTAGATGTGTAAGCCTGAGCTCGTTTTCACCCTGGAGCACAAGCAAGTATTAACAAACATGAGGATGTACACGAACGAAATCACCATGCATCAAAGCCGATTTGATGCATATTTACAATCATATATTCATGATCTGATCGTGATCTCGGTTATATGCGACAGTAAGGTTTAGATATTAAATTTTTTTCAAAGTGCTATTCCATCGTGCTTGTATGACAGTAGTAGTATTCCAAATTTTATTTCCCGAGTCTATATATACCAGGGTTCATGGGAGGTTATTTTTGCATGACAAGATACCCGCCCCTCTTCCTTCTACAATCGAATGCTAATCACAATCAAAGAGACCCTGCTCGCTGTGTGTTGAGAAAATATTCCGTAAATTAATTAGGTTAGAGTAAACCATTTCTAAGTGATTTTTCCTTGTTTGTTTCAGCGTGTACAAGATTTCGATCACTCTCGTAGAGTTGCGAAAAAGTGAAGGGCCATGTATACGATAACGAAGACAGTGTTGACGGTGAAAACCGTAGCGATTTTTTCGACGTCCTCACACATCTCCTCACCGACTTTGCTAAAAAAAAGTGTCGCGAATAATGCAGAAGACGACAATAACACCGACTATATATTTCCTGAAGATCCCAATGAACTTATTGATATACATAGTTATTTGGTTGCCTTGCACAGAAAGGAGATATCTTAAATCATCGGTCAACTTAAGGAAAGGGGTTACATCGAATGAAGCCGTTGTGTACTATCAATCATCTTGATTCATAAGAGAAATGCAAAGATTGTATGCATGGAAAATGAAGAATACTACGTTTTCTTAGTTGCGAAGTTTTTATTAATGGAACTTTACCCTACCGCTTTTCTGAAAAACTTATTATTTCAGTGTTGTATAAAATGGAATCCAATGGTCATTTTTAAAGAAAAATTTAACTAGAAAGTGCGTTAAGGTGAATATGGTTCAATCTGAAGTAGTATGTCTTTCTCGGGCTGTTCAAGTGGGCTGAGTTTTGTTAGACAAACAAACGAACTGAGGAAGGAATGTTTTTGAGGAGTGAAAGGGCGAAAATCTGGGAGCGACCCTGCCTTTAATCGAACATGTCTCGTCGTATTGGAGGGAACAGGCCGAGTGAAGAATAGGCTGGTGTTGAGGTGAACCTCCTATAAGAAGTGTGTACAAAAGAAAGAATGCTGTACGCGTACTCATGATGGGAAGCAAGAGCTCTAGCCACTGCAGTCCCCCCTCTTTTTGACACTGTAGAAGAGGTCATCGTTGCTAAATGGGCCCGGGGTGCCGTTTTCGATGGGGAGCCTGAACTGTTTTGTCCAAATATTCATAATTTCTCACATTGTACCAGGCCTTTCTGACCTGAGTAATCTCTCTTGCAGCCTGATATATTTTTTTTTTAATTTTGCATGGGCAATAAATCTTGTGTGCGCAAACATGATAATTTTTAATTTTTCTCTGAAATTATTGTTTATATATTTGCATTATACGAGATGTTGTATCTTCATGGCTTCACGAGGGGCTGATAGAGCGCAAGTATGCTAGCAAGCATCAGAACTCTTTCTGGACATGATGGAGGTGTACAAAGTTTGACACAAAAATGAACACCGATAATGGGTGATTAAGCTGTCGCTTCTGATATTTCAAAAATTTATCGTTTGTATGTCATTGAGATACATTGGCATGCCTGGACTGATACATTGCCAAAATGCGTATGTATCTCTGCAGGTGAATAAATAACTAGGGACTATTTTGTTATCGTTGTTTAGCTCTAAAATTATGGCGCGTACACTTTAACTAAAACAAAAAACATTACATTAGGGGACTGAAACTTTTAATTTAGTTTCTTTTCTTTCAATAGTCAGGTTTTTGGTGTGTGAATATAGAAATTGTCTCTGAAGGTTCATGATTAAAACAACTAAAATACAAGGGCATTTTTCACCTTGGAACATCGCTTTGTTTCGGAAATTTAAATATAAAGCATTGTTTGGGGCATTAGATGTATTATCTTAAGTTCGTAACTAGGCAAATATATAAACACTATTTCTGTAATCGGGAGCCGGTTTTATCTTACCTTTTTTGGCTTAATGCATTCGTGTGCGTGTGTGTGTATATATATGTGTGTTTATATATATATAATTAAAAATAAAAATATAAATATCGGTGAATCCCTTTCCTCTTATAATGAATACATACAAATATTTTTAATTATTAATCGTATTAAATTTTTTTTAATAGTGGCTTAAGTTTATTTATCTAGAGGGGATGGAAGCTAAAATAAAAATAGAAGTAAATTTTATACTACTTTGAGACCGAGCGAATTGCTGGTGCAAGCCTAATCAATTAAGGACAAGACCAAGAAACAATCCCGTAATTTACTTGTAGTGATCTTTAAAAAACAAATTCGGTTCGAACGAGGCAAGTTTCAAATCCGGGACCCCGTGAACATAGGTCTTCCCTGGTGTTGCTTGAATAAGGGTCTTCCCTGGTGTTGACCTTCTTTTTATAATCAGTGCGCTAGGACAAAGTCCAATCCAACACCTGGTGCAGAGCGGCTGGCCGTGTGCGAGAGCTCAGATTACGATTGCATGTGCCTCTCGTTTCCTTCTCTTATGGGACTCTTCACCACTTCTTTATGTATGCTTTTGTACTAATAGTTCTTTAATGCGTCTATCAGTCCCGCCTGCAATTAGGATATTTCTGGTCTCCTGTGTGTGAGAGGTATGTACGTATGTGTGTGTTTGACGTATGATCACGCGGAGAAATTAATTTCTCCCCCCTAATTTTTTAGGTTCACAGCATCAAAAATTATCCTTTGATTCGCAGAAATTAATAAAAAAATTATCATTTCATTTTTTGTACAAAAAAATAACAGTTGTGTTCGAGCCAGAATTTATTTATAAAAACATTGTACATTTGTTCATTCGAAAGGGATATAATTTATTTTAAAATTAATTACGTTCGTACACTTTATATATACACATATTTATATATATTTACATATTTATATACAAGTGAGGTTAGTGACGGCTTGAGTATCATAAAATATTATTTAATTTTAATTATAACAAAACTAATATACTAAATATTTTATTTTCTCTATATTATAAGAAATCTGATATACTCAATATTGTTTTCTTTACCAACAGAGTTTTTTTAACTTATATTCAAAGGAGTAACTCCAGATAAAATTAACTATATATATATATATATATATATATATATATATATATTAACAGATTTATTTACGCTCACATAACAATACTATTAGAAGTATTATTATTATTCTGTGTAATACAAGGAATATTTTTTTTACACTGTTTATTCTCAGAGTCTTAGAAGGTATTACGCAAGTTATATTTTTTTTTAATTCTCGATGTGTTCCTCAAAGGTTTTTTTTATGTACCATTGGTTTTCATAACTCCTCAATCTTAGGGCTTTGGCGTTGAATGGGGCACAGCAATATCTTAGATTTTTCCACTCGTGAAGTCTTGTGGCGTACGTCTTGAATAGCTGTCGAAACGGCGGGCCACGGGAATGCTTGTAAAGTTCTACAAAGTTCGTTCCGATGGGGCACGCATTGCAAATCGCCGAATCTTGCCGTCTTCCAAACACATACACAGGGTAATACGGAATAATGGTAGAGTCCAGCATTACCGGGATTTCATCGTCCCACCTTAGCTCATGCGTTTCGTATGTCTGTATGCAGTATATCTGTTGCATGGTGCGGTCTAGCTACTGCCATGGACAAGGAGGCAAAAAAGTGATATTTTTTGTTTTCTCGTTCTCGTGACTGTACCATATCGCAATCTGCTTGATGGTGTACGAGTACATCAAGTGAAAACATTGGATGTTGCATAACATTACTTTTTTTAGTACATGATTTTTGTCATATAAAAATGTTTAGGTTTCCATGCACACACCGAGTTACAAAATTTTTTTCAAAGTAATTTAAAACTTTATTGAGATCCATCCCACATCGGGCACCTGTGTTCTGGGTTGGTCTCCACGCCAGGTAGGGCTTGTCAGTAACCTTCTTGAAGGGGAGCATCTTCTAAGTGAAAAAAACTTGCGAGTTGATAACATGCACTTGGTTTTCGTCTTTTACCGGAAAGGCGTCTTCTACAAGGAGTGCATCATCAATGGGGAGGGCGTCTTCAACGGGTACGTCGTCTTCAACGGAGAAGTCGTCTTCCAAGGTCGCAGACGGCGTGAGGACTACTTGGTGGGCGTTGCACCAACACCTGCGATGTGGCGTCTTGGGAACTGAGGGTGGTGCAGCCTTCGAAAAACTCCTTGCACGAGAGAGAAGCCCAAGTTCTTCGCTTTGCTACAGTAAGACCGGAAAATTCTTGAAAACGGTCGAAATATCGTAAGGTGGGTAGACTAGGAGAAATTCTTTCGGCAGGTACGGTCACTCGTCCCGTTTGACCAAGGCACTAATAGAGCGCACCCTTCCAAATACTAAATTGGCCGAAAGGATTTTTGGGCCGCTTGAACAACACGCGTACATTTCTAATATCAAGAAGTTTCTAAGGGGGAAGTAAGCCGCCGATTGTTCGGAACGGAGGTTTTCGAAAACGCACGAGCAATTAGCGAATCCAAGAAATTGTAACGTGACGTGGTAAGCCAATGAGAATTAGAGGTGGGTGTTGTGATCTGCCGAATAATTGGTCGAACAAAGTTGAAAAATTAGTGAAGTGTGTAGTGGTGGTGGGGCAATAAGACAATGAGAAACAGGGATGATGCAATTGGCCAATTAAAAACATCACAGTGGAGAGGGTGGAGTGGATAAGGTGAGACTTCTTCTGGGCGCGGTGCTTAGGACAGCACCAGCAATTTAAAACAAATGACATACGAAAAAAACAATATGGCGCACAAACGAAGGTGAGAGACAATCTCCTGTAACGTATAATCATATGGCAAACGAAAAAAACCTTACATGCTGATGGTGGCTGTGAAGCCTACCAAGATGGTGGACTGCAACTATCAAGATTGCGGACTGCGCCGACCAAAATGGCGGATGGTGTTTGTGACGCCGGCAAAGATGGTGCATTGCACCTGTCAAGATGGAGGAATGAGTATGCGTGGAGAGGGTGTGGGCTACCTCCTGCAATTCAATTTTTTTCAATAAATATATAAATAAATTTATTAATACATTTTTAATATTTTTTTAAATTATTGTTTTATAAATACTTTGGATTGTTTTTTTATTATTTTTATTTTTAAGGACAAAGGTCAAAATCACATGGATCCAAGATGGTGGACAAGATGGCTGCAGAGGGACCGGAATGACAGAGTATGAACAGCTCCGACGCTCCGGTCTCAGGTCCTAATGTGCCAAAGTCCCCATAAACCCTCTACTATGTTTCTGCGTCTACAATCGTAGACATGTTGCACTAGAAAATTATTTGTGACGGAAACCGTACATACAAATGAAGAGTAACAATTTAATTGAACAATTGTCTCCTCCAAAGCTTTCATGAATTTTAAACGCTGTCTCTTGCCTCATTTATGAATGTTTGATAACTAATAACAATTTGGGCCTAGCACGCAGGTCATTGTTTGCGAGAGTTCGGTTAAGTCGTTGACTCACTAGGAGTACATAGTGGTGACCCAACTCTTGCACTAGCTAGAGAAAACATGAGTGACTGGGTGGTTTAGTTCGTCTCATACATTGTTTGTACATCGGTAAAGAGTTACAGTATGTAGAATTTGCCCCTACAAAACGACGTAGCCTATACAAACCATGTTAATGGAACGAAACAATGAAAACTGCTAAAATCTTTAGATTAATCTTTTACATTTTAAATGCTCTTTTGGAACGTTCTAACTAGCCAGGAAAGGCCTTTAAATGCTAAAATATTGTTTATCGGCTACGTGAGACCACAGGACATAAAACGGGACTGAAACCTGCAAAGATAATCTTTAGTAATCAAAGTAAACATCGCCACGTTGATTCCCTCACTATACACTATAGGAAACCTTAGTCAATTTAATCGCGTTTAAAAGTGATACAGTCTTTTATGGGCGTGANTCCCTCACTATACACTATAGGAAACCTTAGTCAATTTAATCGCGTTTAAAAGTGATACAGTCTTTTATGGGCGTGACAGCGTCACGCTTTGATCTTTGTCGATAAATTTAAACCTCACGTATTCTAAAACAAAATTAAAAATCTTGGTCCCTTAGATTATATACGTATACATGTCTGTATATACTTGGTCGTGTTGAAATATTTCGGGCCGTAATTTCAGAAGTTTTAGTGTTCCATTCCATCATGCTTTNCTGTATATACTTGGTCGTGTTGAAATATTTCGGGCCGTAATTTCAGAAGTTTTAGTGTTCCATTCCATCATGCTTGCACTGAGACGTGGCACTGCCGAGAGCGGGATTTCACGAAAGCAGACCTTCATTTGACTCACTGATATACGGAAAGGGTAAATACAACGGGATTACCGACGTTATAAACTCAGAACCATTCACATTGTGGATTTCGCACCTATATAATTGTAGTGTAGCTGGACACTGAGAGCGAACCCGTGTGGTTTACTTGCCACATGAACATGAGGGACTATGCGGTCAGATGCTACTTTCGTAAGTCGAATGAGAGTTGAGAGATTTAGGCGGCTCTTAACAACGTGGTCGTGAGAGCCGACGAGGGTGAAAGATG
>NQII01012726.1:0-23854 GCA_002778355.1 Clitarchus hookeri
ACTCCTCCCTCCCGGAATCTCATCGGCCGACTGCCATGTTTCCTCGGACTCCTGCGGTTTTGTAGGCCCTCATTGACATATTAAACTGCCCCTGCTTCTCCAGGTAGCCGCGGACCGCCCCCCTGGGTAATCAACCGCGGGCGTGTACTCCAGCTCCGCACTTGGGTCCAGCGTCTGCCGTTTTGTTCTGGTTTACCAGTTTCAGCACTCCGTTCTGTCCGTGCGGAAATAATTGAAAGGGGCCTCTCGTTGCGATGTCGTTCGCCTGTGAGCTTCGTTAGAGCGTGGTACGGACGAATAAAATATAGGGACGCCGCAGGCGTCAAACTGACAAAATCACAGGTAAGCCAGGCAACTGTGCTATCAAATTGCAATACATTATTACTTCGAATTAAATAATATTTAACTTAGCCACATAAATTAAAATAATTGTTAATGGTATCACACACGAGATGCTCCTACCATCCCTAAAAGAATTACACAAAGTTTCCTTGGTTTAGTTGAAAATGCCACCCAAGCATCTCGTTTACAAAAAAGGACACAAATTGCAGCATGTCGTTTAAATCCTTAATACAGTAACAATGAATTACATTTGTAGCTGTAATGAAAATTAATTTTCAAGTTAACTGTGAAATGGTATCAATTACAACCATTTTCCTGCATTATCTGGTGCATAGTGCATAGTGATAACTTGCACCAGTGTCAGCCGTAATGATAAGACAGACACTGGACAAGATGGCCACAACAGGTACAAGATAAGTCTGCAGGAGGTTATTATCTAATTGAGGGTATGTTATGACAAAGGCACGCAATGTCATGTTACTGTATTGTACTGTGCCCTGAACCAGCATGTAATTGTCTGTAGATAGTTTGTGCACTTACCTAGCAAGAAGTACTCACACAATGTCTATATAATAAAAATACTTAATACTTTAATTAATTAAATTTACCACTAAACCAAAACAATTAGTCTATACAAGTTTACAGATTTTAAGTGTGGAGACCACACAGAACATCTTGCTACTTATTTCAAGTTATGGTGGTTGAATAATGTCTAAAAAATTATAAAATAACATTTGTCATACTTGATTTTCCCTCAACAATCTCTTGGTATGGACGACCATGCATCCAACTGTATAAGTTCAGTGCATTTTCGAATTCAGCAATCTGAAATATGAGAAGGTGGAGAGGGGACATTGTGGAGTTGATGAACAGGAAAAAATGGGAGATGAAACGTAGGATTCAGAGGACTGAAAAAGTAGTTGGTAATGAGGTGGACATGAGTAACTTAGCTGGGAGGTTGGAGAAATTAGAGAAGGAACTATCAGATGCTAAGAGAGAGCTTGGTAATTTTATTTAATATATTTATAAATTATACCAGGGTTATAAATAATTCTAGAGTACTTCTATATGATCCAAAAATTTATAAAAATATTAAAGATTTGACAGACTGTGTTAAGTTGCAAGAAGATATCTTTGCTGTGTATAAATGGTGTACCTGCAATGTTATGTCACTAAACTTGGAGAAAATTGTATGATCTCATTTACAAGGAAAACAAATCCAATTGTGTATATATTTTTCTTCACAATAATGTTATTAATACTACACCTGAATCATTTTTGTGTTTATATTATTCTTTAGTACGATCTAGATTGGAATACACTTCAGTCATTTGGAATTATATTACAACCACAGATTCAAGGAGACTGGAAAATGTACAAATATTTTTAAAACTATTTATTTTAGATTCTCACAAAATAACTCAGATTTTAATCATAACAAGAAGCTCAACAAATACAATTCCTGGACTCTGAAAGTTAGACGAGATATTACATAAGCGTTAATTTTAATAAACGCTTTTCTTTCATACTTTTTTTGTCGTATTATTAATGAACTTGTGTGTTTATAAAGATTCCAAATTATAATCATAGAATTTTTAATACCTTTTGTACCTAATTTAAATAATAGAAATTATTTAGTTACAAGGTGACTCAAATTATAACAAATTGTTTTTTTTATTTTGATCCCTTTATGAGAAAGAAAATTACATTTAAGGAGCTTGTAATGACGCAATATTCTTAATTTTTCGGGACACAGGTGTAAAATTCTTTTGTGTGTATTTAGCTTTGGAAAGCTTCGTAATATTTTATCAGGTTTAAAGTTAAAGCCGCGGTGGTTCGTTTCCCGTGATAGTTTGTTTATCGAGCAGACGTGTGCTTTTGAAGGTTATCGGACGAACATCTGCTGTTTACGTTGTAACAGGAGTCCGTTTACCGTCTAGTTTCGAAAGTTGTTGCTTTGGTTATGCGTCAGCATTATACAGAAACTTTCCGGCTGCGACGTGACGTTCGGTTCTCTGGAAGTGGATGGTGTCAACAGTTTTAGTTTCCTGCGACGCAATTGCGGGTACGATAACATGTTGAGAGCGCGGGACACAGCGTAGTTTTGGATGACGCTACTGGCAGATGCCGGATGCCATGCGCTTATCTTAGGAGAAGGGGGGGGATAGGCCTGCCTAATATATACTGGTGGTGCCTATCGCCTAGAAAAACAAAGTAACCAACCGTCGAAGACGCATCGGGCGTGAGAAGACGCACCAGTCCGAAAGGACGTGGGTCGTTAGGGTGCCAGGAGGGAACGAACATCCCTCCTGCCTTCGTAACTTAGTCTTGGGATGCAAGTTTGAGACATTAATAAACTGTAAACGGCTGTGGCGCTGTTTTCTGCACTGGTATAATTAATTGTAAAAGTTTGTACTCTGCAAACTGGAACTTCGTCTGTGAAATGTGAAACTTCAATGATAAATAAAGTATAAAGCAAACTAATATGGAACTTCTTTTTTTTAATTAATCGGCATCACTTGGTACTGAGTCTCGTATTCTACCTATGAGCAAGCCGTGGCAACGTAAACATTCGGCAGTGTAACGAGCCGCGGCAACATTACAACATGGCGCACAACTGTAGGGCTGCATTATTATAAACATTCGGAAGTGTAACAAGTCCGCAACGTTACAACATGGCGCCTAACTGTGAGGCAGTAATATAATAAATAAGGCCGGAACATTATAAACTATTTAAGCATTATAATAGATAAAGCTCCACCCATCTGTAATTAGCTTTTATTGTGCTATTAACTGTTATTGGTTTAAAACTACCAATTGCTATTACTCTCTGTAGTGAGTGTGTATCCTCCCATATGTTTATTTGTATACATCTGAACTAAGTCAGTATTTTTCATTTTATCACATTTGTTTTGTTTAATTATTTTTCATTTAGTGTTGATAAGAATTGTATATTTAGGACAACCTCTCTTAAATTTCTTTATAATTTTATTTTTTTAAGTATTGTAATATTACTAGAGAGTAATGTAAGTTTATTTTTGCACCTCAGAGAAATGAACTTTTACTATTTTTGACTTAAGTCTGTTAAAACAGGAAATGACGTTATCTTAGATTCTTTTCCATATCATGAGTTTTTTTGTGTGAACCCCGGGACTCTCAAACCAGACATGATAGGAGGCAGTCCACCGTAATTTTAGACCAGGAATTTTTCTGTTAAATTTTGCCACGACTGCCCATCGTAAGCTAAATGTGCATGGACAAGCAAGAGTCCTGAAATGCCAGATTTTTAGATTTTGAGTGGTTTATATTCAAACGACGCTGCCGACCACTTCGGAAAGTTGAGTATAGAGGTGAGCTGAAATGGTTTTTGAGCCTTTTCCGATATTGCCGATACCAATACCGATACTGCCTTGACAAGGAAAAATAACATTATTGCAAGTTTCAAAAAATAAAAACTTAATTTTTAAACATTTTCCTAAATAAAATTTTAATTGTCTTCATTTTTATTGTTTCAGTGATAGGCCTAACTATTAAGATAAATATAAATCTAGGAGCCACATATTAAGCTTAAGCATATTTATAAGAAAAAAATAACCTCCAAAAGCAAACCATTAAGCAATGAAACTCTTTAAAAAAAACATAACACTTCAAATGGTGCGGACATTCAATGTGCCGTTTTAAGTTTGTGGTACTATAAGACCTTGATGATGTACCGCCTCTCGAAACCAAACATTTGGAAATATTGTAAACAGATTTGCATTCTTGGGTGTTGCTTACGGTACAAAGAAATTCCACAAATCACTTTTTCTTCCAGCCATATCATTTGTTTATTGCTGGCACACGTAAATAATTTTACCACGTTTGAACCCTGACCTAACACCGTCACGTTACTACAGCAACAGCAAACAAACCAACAAAATAAACAAAAAATAGGCAAACTGTCGGAATGGCACTGCTAGGCGGTAGTAATGTGCAGCATATAACCAACATTACAAGAATACATAAGTTTTTTTTAATGTGTTTAATGTGTCGCCGTGTTCGCGGTTTGTTGTGAAACAATTAAGACAAAATATTTTTGGAGGTAATCATAAATATTAATTATTGTTAATATTATATATGTGTTAGGCTGATTAAATGTTAAATTTTGTTATTGCTGCAAGCTTGCCTCCATAGATAAAATTCAGTAAACGCAAATGGTGGCTACTATTGTTTTGTTGTATACATGTCTCGTAAACAATCATGCAAAAAGTGCCTAATTTTGGTTTGAAAATAAACACAGCCAGTTGGGTAAAATTTTTTTTAAAAATAGTGATTATTTTAATAAATCCAAACAGTGAGCAAAGCACTCAAATTATGGCAAGTTGAAAACAGCATTATCTTAGATTCTTAGGGCAAAATATTGGTTATAATATTTGCAATTTAAAAATGAATTGCACACAATTTCGATATCGGCCGGTTTCGATATATCGGCACCGGTATCGCCTCAGTCCTAGTTGAGTATTTCCAAAGGCTTACGTTACCATTGTGTCATCATCCATCAATGAATTTTCTGGTTTTCTTATAAAGAGTTAATTATTTTCTGGAACTTATTACTAATAATTTTATTTTGAAGTTTTACTGCCTACCTAGAACATTCAAGAGGTCTGAGAACTTGTAATTATATCATTCACGCTAGCCAAGGTGTAATAAATTCCTGCATATTAATCTGAGACTCTGATAAACCTGTATAAATTATTTTGCCACGTAATTTGAAACTTAATATGGCTCACAAAAGAGAGGTGATAGTTAAATTTATTTAAAAATTTTAATTTGCCTGACTGAGCTCCAGTTCATTTTCTCTAACTTCAGATTGATTTTTATTTTCACAGTAATTTCAATATTTTTTTCCTTTATGACGATGCCAATATTTCCTTAAATAAATAATTTTGTTAGTTAAAATGTGTTGCGTTAATGTAGTGATGTCTGTAGTTAGCCCATTTTATCTGTTGCAATCGTATCAAGGGTATGAAGTTTCTAGTGTCATTTCTGAGAGTATTTTCTGTTTTAGATTATCAAGGGTACATTGTTTTTCATGAGCTCTGTTTTACCTACGTTTTTATGGTTAAAAGCTACAAATTTGGAATTTGGTACGTTTTTTCTTTCTATGTACGTAATCTGTAAGGCGCCGCACGCACGACCTGATTTCATATTGCAAGGAGAAAGGTGCCAGCGTCTGTCAAATATTCTCTCACACACACTGCAACAGTTAATTACATGTTCAGATCCAATATAAATCACACACACTTAAATGTATTCCTTCCCAACTACGCAAATAATTATATAACAGACATCTCCCTAGTTCTTTTTATTTAAATTCTTTGTATTTGTCATTTTTGTGTGTCTGTTTATGTGTATTTGTCATAGTTGTTTATGTATGTTCTTTTTTGTGTATTTTTCTTATTTGTGTTTGTGTGTATTTGTCATATTTGTTGTTTGTATGTATGTGTCACCCTGTTTATGGTTTACACTGTTGGGTGGCACATTAAACCTCAAATAAATAAATTAGTATGATCCTGTTATCAGATGACGTCACCTTTACTCAAGAGACTCCACCAATGGCTTCCGTTTTAATGTTCCCGAAATCATTCCAAAATTCTAATAAAACACGTATTTTGAGCCTCTTTTCACATGCCTCACTTTAATACAATCTAAATCCTCTCTTTGTTCACTACCTACATTACAAAGGTGCAGCATAAATAAAACAAAAAAAAAAAAGTTCATCTCCGAGTCCTTACTTAAACCCTGTAGTAGTTCTGGGGTTCAAACCAAAAGGGTTACTACAAGAATTAATATTTTAGAACTTTTTGGCTGGAAACCTTAGACTCTAAACATTAGGTGAAAATGTAATAAAATTTGTACAAATAATTCTACTTTCTCCTTAATCCAAAGCATTTAAACACTATTACATTTAAAATCACATAATATAAAAACAGGGTTGAGATGATTTAAGCCATCTGATTTTAATCACAATTAAAATCAAGTGATTTTTTAAAAAAAAATTGTTGATTTATCAAGTGAATTTTTTTAAAAAAATTGTTGATTTAAATCAATACCTTTTTTTAAAAAATTGTTGATTTAAATCAATATCTTTTTTAATGCAACAAAATCAACCAAAAAGTGTCAAGGGACTCCCCCAACATAAACTACGGCGCATACATATGTGCAATGCTATGTTTACCTACATAGTTCGGGTATTCCCCGAAATGTAAACTCACGACTTAATGTGTTTTTGCCCGGTCATTCGTGATTGATTAGTGAAAGCGTGAATACAACAAAATGGCTGGAAGAAAAAAAGATGCTGTATGGGTTTATTTTGATGAAAAAAAGTCTGCTTGTGGAAAGTTTAACAAAGTGGTGTGTAAAACTTAGGAGTTAATGGGTTTAGTAGCGAGAATGAAAAAACATTTAGAAATATGAGGGGCAGAAAAGGTTTGCAATCAGAACATCGACTCAGACGACATCGGCGGAAGTGCCACCGCGAGCGCGGGTATCTTACTATATTTTTGTTTGTCTTACATTTTTATAACTTATGTAGTTATGTGGTGTGATTTATTTTATATCTTACAATATCCAGCAGGATATCACGCCGCTTTCTTTGGCGGTAACGGATACCGCATGTTCGTATGAGATCAGGCCTTGTTGGTAGAAAACTTACCAGGACATATTATTATAGAGATGTTTGTTTTAGGAGTAAACGAAAATGCTTGTGCCTCTGTGTCTTCTGCATCTGCTAGTTCCTTACCTAAAGCAAATCAGAGCGCTGGTTTAGGCCGAAAAAAACTAGATGACTATGTTGTAAAAACAGATGCCACGCAGAAACATCTTTTGGATTTGCAAGTAGCAAAGTATTATTATGCAACTAATACCACATTTCTGCACGCAAAGCACGAAGAGTTCAAGAAATTGATAAGTATGTTACGGCCAGGTTACGTTCCTCCAAATCGATTTGATATTGGTGGCAAGCTGCTCTATGAAATTTTCAAGGACGAACAAAACAAAAGTAGATCAGATTTAGAGAATAAAACTGTAACCTTGTCNGACGAACAAAACAAAAGTAGATCAGATTTAGAGAATAAAACTGTGACCTTGTCAATTGATGGGTGGTCTAACATACGATACGACCCTATCATTTGCACATGTGTCTCAACGAATGATGGTAAAACTGTCCTGGTTGATACCATTGATACGTCAGANTTTCAAGGACGAACAAAACAAACGTAGATCAGATTTAGAGAATAAAACTGTAACCTTGTCAATTGATGGGTGGTCTAACATACGAAACGACCCTATCATTTGCACGTGTGTCTCAACGAATGATGGTAAAACTGTCCTGGTTGATACCATTGATACGACAGACCACAGTCACACTGCTGACTTCTTAGAAACTGTGGCAAATGAAAGTATACAAAAAGCAGAAAAACTTTTTAACTGTAAAGTTAGAAGTGTTGTATCGGATAATGCAGCTAACATGGCAAAAATGCGTAAGCAGCTTCAAACAAACACTGCTGACGATAATGGCGCGGAAGTTAATGTGCCTATAGTTACCTACGGATGTTCTGCGCATATTCTTAACCTATTGGCTAAAGATTTAGAAATTCCAGATGCTACAACACATGCTCTGAAAGTTATCAAGTACTTCAGAAACAATCATTTCGCGCATGCTAAATATTCACTCACCAAGGCGAATAGTTTAGTAATGCCACAAGAAGTAAGATGGAACACAATGTGTGATTCACTGAAGAGCTATGTTAAAAACTGACCCATTTTGATGCAAATAGCAGATGAAAATAAAGAGGAAATTAGCTCTGACATTAGAAACCTCATACAAAATATGAGTATTAAAAGAAATGCAGAAGGTCTAATTACAAGGCTACAGCCAAAAGCCAAAGCTCTGGATAAGATTCAGAGCAATAAGTGTACCATTTCAGATAGCGTACTTATCTGGAAGGAATTAATTGACGAACTAGAGGCGGTGTCATGAAACGTTATCGCCAAGTGATGACACAGGCTCACTATCTAGCTTACATTGTAAATCCAAAACCGCCCCAAGAAAAGTTGTCAAGCGACAAAAGTGATACAGCCTTACAAATTTTGTTAGAAAGCTATGGAGAGACAGGAACCAGTTTGATGAATAGCATTATTCGTTTGAATGCAAAAGTTGAGCGTTTCACTGGAGTATTAGTTGATGAACAAGTCATACAGAAAACCACCCCTACTGATTGGTGGTTAGCAATCCACAACATGAAAAAATGTATAACTGAAGCAGAATTACAGATAATAAAGCAACTGCTAAGTGCTGTTGCATCTTCCGCTGGGGTGGAAAGAATATTTTCAACGTTTAATTTGGTGCATACCAAAATAAGAAATAGGTTAGGCACCAAGGAGGCAGCCAAATTAGTTTTCCTTTTAAAGAACCTGAATGGGAAAAAATTATTATGTAACCAGCCAAACGGATTTTGTCAATTTTAAGTCATTGATTTTCTTAATTTTTCATTATTGATTTTTTGTTTGAATGTGATTAGTATTGATACTTTTAGAAGAAACTGCAAAGTTGATTCTTTTTTATTTTATAAATTAAAATATAATTAAAATAAACAAAGAGATTTTTTAAAATAATAACTGACTTCCAAATGAAAAAACACCCATTTGAGCCATTTTCACTATTACAAAAACATTGCCTTAGAGAGAAATGGAGGAACTGAAAAACATATACAGACATGTAACATTTCTTAAATGCTATTCGTAAGCAGACCTCGCTCAGGCGCGTTGGGTGGTTACTGGAACGTTTTCTGCTGGAGCTCTGCACACAGTTTGGCGGCCAANTTCTGCTGGAGCTCTGCACACAGTTTGGCGGCCAACCCAAGTGGCCTCCTTAAAGAAATGTTGATCATTTTGCTTCAAAATTTGGAGTGTAATTCCTGTACTTACTGTACTATGGTTCGTTCTGAAATGGACTAGAAAATATTATGTTAAGTAAATGCATTAACCAACGAGTACACAATTCTGCTGAATTATCACAATGACATCTTGAGCACCTGATGTGTCCGCTTATTTTCTATTTACTATTCTTTTCTTTTCCTCCATTTTATAGTATCTACTATTATTGACATAAGCGGTGCAAGGTACCATTAGTGGCTTCCATCAACAGATTACGACACTTATTTATTTCTTCTGTAACAGTCTGTGTTTTAGAAATTTCTCATACAGACATGCAGCATTCAACAGAAACATAAGTGTTGTATTTGAGATTGTTCTCATGAGATCTTGGAATTTCCCTAAAGTTCCACAAAAATCAGGAAGCACATTCTGTATTGTATGGTGCACTTGACCCACCACTCATGCAATGTTACCAACATCAGTACAAATCATCACATGCATTTAGAATGTCCCCAAACCTAGAACACAGGTTTCATCAAGAGTTTCCTGTTACAATGTGGAATGGGAAGGGACTATGGTAGAAGGAACCTGACACTTGACAGTATCGTAAGTTGCTTGTAAACAGTTAGTTCTGTAATTAATGACCGGGCAGCCTTTTCTCTCATTCCAGCAGGCCCCTCTCCACTGGTGAAATTTTTGGATGTTAAAACAAACTGCTCCAAAAACTGCAATTGATTGGTTTTGTATTTGAGAGCTTCTCTAGTTGAAGCATTTGGCAGTCTTCAAATAAAAAGTTGGGGAAAAAACAGCTTTGATAATAAAGTCATTATAAGAAGAAAAAATAATCTAATTAAAAAAAGAAATAATAATTAAATAGTGACACAAATATTTAATCACTATAAAATTTCAAACAGAACAAATGCCAAGAATATTTTTCGAGTGACTTTTAAGTTGCATTAACCTGTTTGCACTTATAACCAATTGCACATTGTGGCAGCATAAAATTTATTTTACTGTAACTCTGCAGTAAAAAATTTTTGAATTTTTTATTTTCTTTGTAGTTAGATAACATTTTCTATGTATAAAAATTAGTTTACACGATTTTTTTCTCATTTTATCATAAATATATTGGAGAACATTACAAAAAAAATAAATAGCTCCAATTTGTTTAATTTGTTTGTAGTTGAGAAAAAACTGAACCCTCAACTGCATAACTACTCAATATGAAAATTAATGCCACAAAATTGCATGATTTACATTAATGGGCAACTGTTTACAGTATATATTCGGAATGTACCTGTAAGTTAATTGCCACTTCTGTACATTGTGACCTACCTAGGATGGTGTCCAAATTGCTGTTCGTCAGCTGCACAGCTCCACTGTCTGTCGGATTGTAGAAGAAATGACACACCTGCACAAATATATTTACATGTAAACCACCACTCGGAGGATACAAATGCATGAAACTAATTTTCTGATCTACTAAACCAAAAACAGTATTAACAGTACACAGTTTGACAACTGATGCTGCAAAGCTTAACTGCTCCATTTGGACAGATTTGTATATTAATCACATGTACATACATCAACAAATTACTTCACACACTATATGATTCCCAATATTTTTACAGTTTACAAGAAATTGATAACAGTCCTAACCATGCATGCAGTTGCATGCGTGCACACACACACACAAAACTTAGTGCACACATACTGTAGAGCCCCTCTGATACGAAGCCTCACAGTTTCACGGAATAGGGTCTTCAGTGAGGGATGGTCTTAATAGAAGTTTTGGGAAATTTTGGACCGATTTTCACTTACCGCAAACCCCTAGACATCAAAATATTACATTTTTTTGCATTAAGATCAAATTCAATTTTGTTTGGTGTAAAAATGACAAGGTTTTTTTTAAATTGATTCAAAATTTATTTTAATAAGCAGAAATATTCTGAAAAAATGATATTTTAGAAGGGCACATTGGACCTACTTTTATCAAAAAAGTTTACCAAGATTAAAGTGAAGAGCAAGTTTTACTGAGCACGTAACCCATTTTCAATTGCATCTTGCTGGAAAATCAGAGGATTCATTATTATAATGTTAATTTATTTCAACAAATGCAACACTTCTGACTAAACTGATATCATGTAAAGGCATATATGACACCCCTTTGTCCCCAAATAATGTGCAAACGTTGTGCCTGAGCGCAGGTGAAATTTTATGGGAAAACCAGAGGATGTGATTTTGAAAAATTAATTATAGAAGATAGTAAAAAAAAACAGATCTTAATGACAGTATTTAGTCACTGCTGTGTCAAGCATCACATTTTTCTTCAAATGATATATTAATAACTTCGAAAGGTAGACATCTTATCACAAATTACGTCTATTGCTATGATGCAAAGGTACACCTGGCTTGGAGGGACAAGCTTAGAATAGTCTGTGTTTGGCCGTTTTCAGCACGACCAGCATGACGACCTTTCCACTACCACCATAGCGGGCAAGAAGGGGGATGATTGCTTAGCAACCAGTGTGGCATACTCGCACCTTCCCTCTGGTGGCCGACTAAGAGGGGTGAAGTGATCCTGTGGAGGATTTGTCACTGTGTCTGGCCTGGAAGTATGTACCTCCCTCCCCTCTCTCAATTTACGCACAATGCATTATGAAAACTGTTACTGTAAGCTATCTCAGCCACAGTTTTTGATCACTTTCTGTGATGACTGTGTCGTTTTACGGCATTATACGGAAATAAAGACAAATGTGTTCTGTATAGTCCTGTACTACTTTAAAAATGCTTGTTTTCACCATTTTCAGTTTCAAAAATTTTTTATATAGAAGCTAGTCTTCAGGCATGTATAAACCTTCATTAATGCCCTTCGTAAGCAGGGACCACAAAAATATACGGAGCAGTTTTTAAAATAAAATGTATTTAACTTTAAACTTAGCACACAGTTATCTGCGAGGAAAATTAAAATTAACAGTGAATTACAGTAGTGGTGCTACTGGTAAAAAATATGATGTTGACGATACATACATAAGAGTCTGTACAAAATAAAAAAAAGATGATAGATATGCCGTTCATGGTCCCACATATTTGGTAACACTTCAGTAAATTTCAGCCAGTCTGTCTTCCAGACAGTAAATGAATCACTCCTATGCCTGCTATCTCTTCCACTTCCCCTTTGCATTTAGTTGGGCAACTGTCAAAACATTTCGCACTCATGCCTTATTCCACCAAACTTCCTGTGACAAGGATACCCTTTGTCAGCCGACCACGAACAATATCACTTTTCCTCCAATGCCGCCTCAGAAACACATAAATAGCCAGAGTTCTTAGTCTGCGGACACTGAGTGGGGAGGGGGGGAGCTCTATTGCNGAGTTCTTAGTCTGCGGACACTGAGTGGGGAGGGGGGGAGCTCTATTGCTTGTTTGGTGCAGCCAACTGCTTGGGGTACAATTCTCGGGTGTACACCTTGAGTAGGCAGTAGGTGGAGTAGTACGCAGTACTCCTGCCTGTCATATTCTCAGATACTTAACAGCCACAGGAAGGGATGGGCACATATAAACATGATGTTTGGCCAAGTAATGCTGTAGTAACGTAAACAGATGTGAATCTCGCCACAATCTTATTGGCTGCGTATGTGTAGAAGTCACTGTATGTTAGTTGCAATTTAGATGCGAGACAGTGCAGTTTGTGGCGAGTGGTTTGTGTTGCGCCCGTGAGTTGTGATGTTCCAATCTGACCATGCAAAGGTTTGTAATTTAAGAATGGAGGGTGCAAGAACGAGTGCTTCGGTGCATGACAGTCGTCTATGTGGCGGCTGTTACTTGGACGTTTTAGTAGATAATGGTGTTTTGTCGAAGGAGGTAAGGTGCAAGTCATGCACAACGGTAGTTGAATTGGCCGAGGACAGCGGAATTGTACCCGCTGCATACCTACCTAGGTGAGTTAATACATATACTTCCGGTATGTTTAACTGTTACTTTAAAACCCTAAAATTCTAGGTTATATTAACCCCCCTACAATCCTAGGTTAGATTAAAACCAGACAATCCTAGGTTAGATTAAAACCAGACAGTCCTACATTAGATTTAAACTCTACAATCCTACATTAGATTAAAACCCTAAAATTCTAAGCTGGATTAAAAATGTAAAATAGTGATTAACTCATTGCGGGGTTCGGTTAAGTTAGGTTGGGTGGGCACATATTACGAAATTGTGGTGTGCTTGTATTTTTTGTGAGCGTATTTTTAGTGATTTGACCCCACAATTTCTCTGATCTTCATAGCCCTCCCCACTATAGTTTTTGAAGTTTGTAAGCATAATACTTAATGCTGCTCGTGAATTTGTGTTCTGTCTAATTAGTAGTGTTGAAATATACCACTTTTCGGGATTTTTATATCTATTTTCGGAAAAGCCACTATTATTTACATTTACCATAGTGTGTTCAAATAGTATCTTTATAGCTGTATAAACTGTATGCGTACTAATACTAGAGTAAATATTGCTTTTGTAAAAAAAATTATTTTGTTTAAGTCAATTTTTTGGTATGTTTTGATTTATTTGTTACCTGTTTTGTATGTTTATATTGTATTGTAGTGACTCATTCCATGTCCTGTAAGATGTGCTTTCACAAAAAATCCACAGAATGTGATAAATAAATAAATGTATTCACCTAGTACTTGATTAAGAATTAAAATTCTGAAACTAAACCCTTCAGCCAATCTGTCTACTAAAGGTGAGTGGGCAATTACATTCCAATAATACAATTTAAGTTATTATATTGTACTGGTATTTTACGTATTTCAAATACATATTTATAAGAAAATTTTTAAATATCCAACTTGTAATTATTAAGGATCTTATTTGAAGGAAACATCCGAGAGCTCTGAAAACTGCATATTAGAGAATCACAAAAGCATGTAGACACACGATTTGGGATACAGCCTGCACTCTCCTCGGATGCAGCGTGTCGATAGACAAGACCAGCTATTGTAGACATACTTATTGTCAACAGGTACCAATACAATGGTAAGAATAGGTGATGCTACATTTCATTTAATTTACTTTTCTGAAATATCTATATAGCCTTTAATTAGGACAATGACAAAATTTTACATAGTTACAAATCTAACTTCCTTGCAATAAAACTTGGTCAGAGGAAATAACCTTTCAATGCATATACAGTATTTTGCTCACAGTAGGTTAACCAAGGGTTCAAATAGAATGGTTTTCGGCCTATTGTAAGACAGCCGTTCAACATTGAGACTTTAGAACTGATTAAGTTACTGTGCAGCTGACATGTACACTTAACCCTGTAATTCCTCGACATCGCGTATACTACTACTTACCTCTCCTAACCTAACACTGAACACACTACAGGTGACTATAATAAGTTTGTTCATTCGGTTAATATGAAATATAAAAACGAGATAAACTTAAGTGCTTGCCACGGTTTGAAAGAATATTCCACAATACATTAAAACAGGTTATAATGTACAGTTCGCCACGAACGTCAAAAATTTTAAGACGCGGCAAAACTGAATTTAAAAAACTGATAACCTAACTACGACGCACGCAATATCACCAAAGGGCTGTAAATATCAACTAACAGTCAATCCACGACGCCCACAGACAATTGATAAAATACCACGTCCACGTCGTGGCATGCACTACACCCAGTGACAGCAGACATTTACAGACTCCAGAAAAACGCAAATAATTGTTCAAAATACTTACTAATATACAGCTTAGTAATGATATCCTATTTGTCTTTATTCTTTGAACCAATTTCATTTCCCTAAGAAATTAGACCTAGCCGGTGAATTAATAACATACACACGGATACACGTCCTACAATACTTCGCGATCGTGATAGCCTTTTCCCACTACTCAAATACTTTCTTTAAGAGTCGATAGTCAAAGAGATCCAAACACAAGCAAAGAGGTGCCATTCTCTTATCAAGATTATGGATAAGTCATATCAGAGCACACGCTCTTAATGTGACCATATAAACTAAACAAAAATTATTTTTTAAATGCCAAAAATTTAATTTAATGGAATGGAATTGGATTATTACTTTAATGTCTCTCATTTAAAAGAAAATAATTTGTAAGAAGTTGCTTACGACTTATGATGGACACATAAATATAACAGAAAAAAATATGTTTAGTGGCTAGATAACTGGTGTAGTTGCATGAACGGTATTTAATATATGAGGTAGAGCAACATAATTATTGTTAAAATAGCTTGATAAGCTAATAACGAGCACAAGAATTATGCTTTACAATTCTTTGGGAAGAAATATGACCACGACAACGAACATGGTTTAAGTATTTCATGATGATCTACATTAGCTTTTCTAAAATGCTATTTTCGTTGTAGGGAGACCATGCCATAACAATGCAAACACACAGTCTGCATCCGGAGAAAAACTATACGCAACTGAGATCGAATATCTTAAACCATAAAGGCCCGNAATGCAAACACACAGTCTGCATCCGGAGAAAAACTATACGCAACTGAGATCGAATATCTTAAACCATAAAGGCCCGCTTATATAACCACAGAACATGATCAACAAACAAACAAGCCGATAGTTCAGAAAGCTGAACAGCCAATCAGAAGGCTCTCTCGTTTTCCAGACGAGAAATTATTTGTTTGGTTTGTTGCGTTCGTAATATATTTTTGACGTGACAACGTCTTAAATTAGGTTGCGGCTGGGAGTCACTTATGAAAAAGTGTAACGCTCGGTAACGTTACGATGAGTCACCGAGGAGGGGTAATCAAGGGAGGGAAATGAGGGGAGGAAACAGGAGGGGAGCCGAGCCGGCCAAGGAGAAAGCCACCTTGCATGGAAGCAATTCCAAAGACGAACGACGCGGTGGAGCTAGCGTCGCAGTTTTACAATTAATAAATGTAATTAGACGAACCACAAGGAAATTAATAACGCGCTTGATAAATAAAGACGCTCTCGCATTACTAAAAAAATATGTTTAATGAATATTCGTTGCAGTGACAGATATTTTTTTTTTGACGTGACAACGTCTTAAATTAGGTTGCGGCTGGGAGTCACTTATGAAAAAGTGTAACGCTCGGTAACGTTACGATGAGTCACCGAACGAGAGAGAGGCCCGCCGAATGCCTTGCGTCTCTCTCCCACTCAACTATGATCGGTCTGCCGCGCGCGCAGCACTACGTTGTCACGTAAAATCTTCGCCCGTAAAACCGACTTTACAGGCAACCATTTTTTTTCAATACATAGCTGTACAAAGATATTGGACAAGTCAAATAAGGAAAATTACAGTATACGAAGTTCATACAATGGATGGACACACAAACACACACATCAGATTGCACATGCACACATCATATATTTTCTTCATAATGTGACTAATCTTCCAACATTCTGTAGGACGTCGTCGTTTTACTGAAACAGAAGAAAAAGGATACGAGAAAAACCGGAACAAGAAATGTGTACAATGAAATGAACAGTGATTTATTAATTTTTGTAGTTCAGATATTCATCTAAGCTGTAAAATGCACAATCAATAAAAAATTCTTTCATGTGATTTTAAAGAGTTTTTGGTTACAGAAACATATTTCTTGAAGGTGTTGCGGTAATTTATTGAAAAATTTGGCTACCCAGGTAGGGCGGCTCTTTCTGGACTAGTTTTAAGTTAACTGAAGCTATGTGTAAGTGGTTTTTTTTATAGTATCGTGCTTATGAATGGACTAATTTTTCTGAAATAAATGACTGTTTTTGGACACGAGTATGAGTACTGAAAACATGTACTCACATGCAAATGTTTCAAATCACTGATATCTTGAAAAGAGGTCTGCATAAGTCTGACTTTCTTTTGAAATTGATTATTCTTACAACTCTCTTTTGCATGTGAAACACTTTTTTAACTGTCAGTGGAATTACCCCAAAAAATTATACCATAACACATGATGTAATTAAAAAAATGCAAAATATGCCATTTTTGTTGTATTTTTGTTTAAGACCTCTGCAATACTTCGTAAAGAGAAACAGGCTGAACTTAGTTTAGGTAAAATATATACAAAGTGAGATTTACAGTTTAGTATATGTCTACTTTTAAACCAAGCAACTTAGTCACTCCGGGTTCATTAATTTGGTCTCTGCTACTGCTAACACATGAATAAGTGATTTTTGTGATACTTGTGAGGAAATTCATAAGATATGTTTTATCAGGGTTGAGATTCAATTTTTTTGCAGTAAACCGTTCATTTAGATCTATAAATTTTGTGCCTGGTTTTTTTTGCATAAGTTCATTTACTGAGTTTTCAGAGACTAAGATATGTTAATATCATCTGCAAATAAAATTGGAGTAGTCCCTGGGGTTAAGGCACATGGAAGGTCATTTATATAAACTAGGAAGAGCAAGAGGCATAATATTGAGTCTTGTGGGACCCCATACTTGATTTTTCCTGTTTCAGAATAGAATGAAATAGTTTTTTCCTTTGACTGCACTTGTATATTTGAAATATATGAACTCATTAGTTTATTGAATGTACCTGAGACTCCGTAAAACTTAAATTTTTCAATTAGTATGTTGTGATTTACACAATCAAATGCTTTAGCAAGGTCACAAAAGATTGCGTTAGATAGTTCAGCACATGCTGCTATATCAGTATTCATAAATTGCAGTGTTTGTATGTACCAAAGTTCATACGGTGGCTTGTACATCACTCACCCATTAGTCAGTTCCTGGGGCAACCTGGAGCACTACAAATCAAAAAAGGAATATATAGTCACATTTTCATTGGCATGATGTAGCCTCTAATATGCAACAGTTCGTACATGGTCACATTACCTGCAATTTCTTAAAAAGTCGCAGAATGGATGGAACTATGCAAGAACAGCCAGGGGTACCAAATGATTAATTTTTTTTAACAGTCTCTATAGATTTAATAGGATCTTACCCACCAAACATGGCAGCAGTAAAGAGATTCACTGTCATAGTGATTCATCCTCTATGTGGACAGAAGCATATCCGGTCTCAAGTGTGTGAGCATGCAATGTAGCATGTGTTTTCGAAGGCTGAGTTGTATCCCTGCTGGGGGTAACCATCAAATTTGCTTACCGCAATAGCAAGCACACAGTTCACAGGCCACAGTAGCGCGATCCGTGTACAAAGTGTGGCGTGATTCACCATGCGATGGCCGTGTACCATCCGAGGGCCAACCCAGAAGAGCATCGCAGCCAAAACTTCAAGTTGTAGTTATGCATGTGGATTGGTAAGAACCATGCATCATTCGCTGAACACCTGCCAATGGCCTTATTCGCTATTAGACACCATGTCAACATCGCCACAGATAAGTCGCCAGCACGATAATACACGAGCATAAACTGCCTCTGTCAGTTGAGTTCGCTCATCCAAGGGCAGAGTGTGCTAGTAGCATGCGGGACAGCTCATCCCAGTGGCAGCAGCAGGAAGATACACTTCAGTAGCAGCAATAGAAAAACAATACATAACAAAGTGAGTACCTGAGACCACGCAAAGGCTTAGCCTCTTATGACTCAGTTAACTCATTTACATACTAAGCACCGCCTATCCAGCAGTGCAAAGAAATACTGTCCAGAATTCGGGCTTAAATTAAATTATTTCCACAGCATCATACAGCCCTAGGTTACACTATTTATATAGTGAATGTTTTTTTTTACACGGCGGAGGTTATAAGGCCCATGCTGAGATAGCATTATTCTGTGTATGGAATGTTTATAAGGGCACTAGTCACTAAATGTTGCCTCGGAGCGACACCAGACTCTCCGAGGGGGTTCGGCCATAACTTACCCAGCCCTACAACTAGCATCTCATTCGTGGTGGTCAACGGAACTGAAACTGTTCGCTATTCCATACACACTGTGATTATTATTACCGTCAGACAGTTAACACTTAGGTACATGAAAACTTGAATACATAAACACTTACACTTTCTCGGAGGAGGCCTGGTACTAAAATGAACGTGATGCAGTCAGGTCGTGAACTGATGAAGACAAGTAATACATTTTGTATAGGCAAAATATTTAATATACTAAGTTCTCTATACAGAAATGCTTATACTTCGCGTTAGTTAAAAATACATGGAACACAATTCTCCGCTGTTGAACTAACGACTATCTGCCATCAAAGGCTGAAACTAATAAAACTCTCCTGGCTGAGTCGTAAGAGTGGCGGGGACTACTCAGGAATATAAATTAAGGTTTAAGTAATTAATGAAGTATTGCAAGCTAAATCAGATAAACAAAAGTTGAAGTGCCTCAAGCAGCATGATGCCATCACCCGTAAGACTGCTGATGATGACTGATAATCATGGCATCGCCCGATCGGTCTTTCACGATCGGGTGGCATGTAAAATGTGGAGCATAAATAATGTGGCACTTAAAATTATAACTAAGACACAACTGACATATTACTTTGTACACAATATAGTGAAAACCCTCTTTTATTTACGGAAGTGTATATGCACCAGATGGGTAAACTCAATACTGAACAGCGATTAAAAAATATCTTTGATGAGAGTTTTGAAGGTTCCAGAAAGTATGGTATTCTATTTATAGCACATATTGCCAATTGATGTTGATTAATCACTTGGTTTTGTCTTTAATTGAATTTAATATTTGACTGCCGGACTTGCCCAAACAGGCTGCCTGATGACGTCAAAAAGGCAACCTGTGTCCAACTACCTGTGATGTTAATGCATTACATATATCAAATTTTTAGTTGTTATGAATTTCACTTTCACATGTTGTAACATGTCACATTAATTAATACGTGTATTGTGCACCTACTTTCTTTATTAATTTTAACATCTCCAGAAAGTAACGTGCATTGGCTGCACTTGTTCACCACGTGTTTTTGAGACTAAAATATCGCACTTTACATGAAACGACCAATGTCCAGTACGTGATTATACATCTAGTATTTTATTCTGCATGTAATTGATTAATGTCCCCATTTATGCTGTGCCCTGGTGAATTTTGCCATGCTGGCAAAAATGCAAAGATTTGATACAGTTTCCTGTTTCCCTCGTTAGCGCACGGGTAACAACGTGTCACAATGGATAACAATGCACGAACGTACGTTCAGGTTGCTGCAATGTTTTGTAACGCATGGTTGATGCATTCGATGTGCACACGAGCACATATTTGTAGTGCACAGTACCTACTTGTCGTGACGAGGTGCAAAACGGGCTAAGGCGGAAGAGAGGGTCATGTTAGTTTGTTTGTTTTAATGTGTCCATAAGAAATTCTTTCAGTACATAGAGCAGTACAAAGATATTGGACAAGCCAAATAACAGTATACAAAGTTTATACACTGGACATAGTAAACACACACACACACACATATCACACACACACATATATCAGATTACATGTACACAAATTGTATTTTCTCCATAATGTGAATAATCTTCTTCCAACATGCGAATATATAGCCACCACTCTGTATAACTCAGGTTGAAGTAGCGTCAATATGTATCCTCAGTAAAATTGGGAGTGTATATCTTATGAGTCTTTGTATAGCTATTATGAATTATGTTATACAGTTTGCGATGCAAAAGTATTCTGAAAGTGAACACTAAGTTCGTCATATTTTTGTTTCCTCAATAGTGAGTAAGCATTCATTAAACACCAAGTTACAGTATATATCGACCAATTCTCACAAAGGGCAATGTACATTCCCATATAACAAATTTATGCTCAAATG
The DNA here is from genome assembly GCA_002778355.1 of Clitarchus hookeri. Lineage (NCBI taxonomy): Eukaryota > Metazoa > Arthropoda > Insecta > Phasmatodea > Phasmatidae > Clitarchus > Clitarchus hookeri. The sequence goes on from NQII01012726.1 coordinate 20,992, forward strand.
AGAAACTGAAATTTTTTGTTCTTATTTAAGCATTCCATATTTTTGACATGCTGGTACAAAATAATGGAAGATAATAATTTTGCTATTGAGAATCTGGAGAAAAAAAAAGTGCATTTTCTAAAATTTAAGAAAAATTTACAGTGGACAGAAAAGGCAGTACATTGCAGTTTATATGCCAAAAGTAGATTAAGTTCACTAGCATCTGTTTCACTCAAGAAAACCGCCTTTCACTGGAACAGGAACCTTCAGCAACCTGAATATAAATACAAAAAAGTTCACTAAATTATGACACACTAAGAGTTTTCTACACATATCAGTGTAGAAGAACCAACAATGTGATATGTCCTAGCTGGCAACATGTTTTTATGACGTAATTATTAAGCACAATATCACATTAAAACTTTATTAAATACTCTGCATAATGGTTAGATGATACACACATAGAAAACACAACAACAAAAATGCCCATCAGGTGCACCAACACAACAAATATAAACAAATATATATAACAATTGTTTGTGTCTACAGATTATGTATTGCCAACTTCAACACTTCAGTACTCTCCCTTAATCCGGAGACTCGATGTCTAAGCCCTTTATACATACACTGGAGAGCCAAAAAAAAAACTGGTATAGGCGTGCGTATGCAAATAACAGAGGAATGGAACCAATCAGAGTAACGCGATGCGGTCAGCAGCGCCTATATAAGAAAACAAGCATCTGGCAAAGTTGTTAGATCTGTTACTGCTGCTACAATGACAGGTTATCAATATTTAAGTGAGTTTGAACGTTATGTTATAGTCGGCGCACGAGAGATGGGATATAGCATCTCCGAGGTAGCGATAAAATTTGGATTTTCGCGTACGACCATTTCACGAGTGTACCGTAAATATCCAGAATACAGTAAAACATCAAATCTTCGACGTCGCTGCGGCCGGAAAAAGATCGCGAAAGAATGGGACAAACGACTACTAACAAGAATCATTAAATGTAACAGACGTGTAACCCTTTCTCAAATTCGCGCAGATTTCAATGCTGGGACATCAACAAGTGNACATTAACATTATTGAACATATTTGGGATGCCTTGCAACATGCTGTTCAGAAAAGATCTCCACCGCCTCGCACTCTTATAGATTTGTGGACTGCTGTGCAGGATTCATGGTGTGAATATACTCCTGCATACCTTCAGACATTAGTCGAGTCCATGCCACGTTGTTTTGGGGCACTTCTGCGTGCTCGCGGGGGCCCTACACGATATTAGGCAGGTGTACTAGATTTTTTTGGCTCGTCAGTGTATNACATTAACATTATTGAACATATTTGGGATGCCTTGCAACATGCTGTTCAGAAAAGATCTCCACCGCCTCGCACTCCTATAGATTTGTGGACTGCCGTGCAGGATTCATGGTGTGAATTGACTCCTGCATACCTTCAGACATTAGTCGAGTCCATGCCACGTTGTTTTGCGGCACTTCTGCGTGCTCGCGGGGGCCCTACACGATATTAGGCAGGTGTACTAGATTTTTTTGGCTCGTCAGTGTATNGGCACTTCTGCGTGCTCGCGGGGGCCCTACACGATATTAGGCAGGTGTACTAGATTTTTTTGGCTCGTCAGTGTATACTGTGTTTAGCACTAGATAGTCCTTTGGTCAAAATGTCAGCAATCATCCTCTCTGTGGTTGCATTGGATAGCTCGACCAGCTTCATCCTGACAGCATACCAAGCATTGGCACTGCAAACACAAATCCACATTGTCGATGGGATCTACTTTACTCATTTCGCAATTCACTGATTTGCATTCACTCATTACAAATCTATCTAGAATTTGGGATAGGTATTTNCTACTTTACTCATTTCGCAATTCACTGATTTGCATTCACTCATTACAAATCTATCTAGAATTTGGGATAGGTATTAGCACTGATCGATATCCCTTCTCTTTGTTAGGCTGAATTCTCAGTCGAAGGCGATCGCTTGCTTCACCAAGATCCCTGCATTTGAATCGTTGTATTATTTCATCCTTGAACTTCCCCTTTTCCTCTATATCGTTTGAAAAAATTTCAAGTTCATCGACATACACAGCAACAATGCCACTGTTTACTTCACAAGCCTTGCTGNTATATCGTTTGAAAAAATTTCAAGTTCATCGACATACACAGCAACAATGCCACTGTTTACTTCACAAGCCTTGCTGTATAAACAGGGTTCATGCTCAGACACTTTATAGATAGCCCATCTCATGAATTGCACCGTGTAATCTCTCGTTACATACTCTGGATTACTATTTAAGGCCATACAATTCTTTCTTAAGTAGAAATATCTTTGTTTCTTGGCCTGCAATGACGAAGCCCTCTGGTTGTTCCATGAACACTTCCTCCTCCAGCTTACAGTTTAAGAGGTCGGTACAATGTCCAGATGGTCTATCTTCCACTCCTGTTCAGCTACGAGTGCCAGTAGTATCCTGACCGCCGAGTTCCTTACCACATGGGACAAGGTTTCTCCATAATCAATCCCAGCTTCCTGGGTTAATCCCTTCGTGATCAGCCGAGCTTTGAATCTAATTACACTGTCAGCTTCACCCCTCTTTTACATGAATACCAACTTGCTCTTTACCACCTTTTTGTTCTCAGGGGCATCAGTTTGCATCATTTTGACCAGTGAATCATATACTCTTCTTGAATTGCAGTTTGCCACTTGTGTTTGTTTCCACNATCAGTTTGCATCATTTTGACCAGTGAATCATATACTCTTCTTGAATTGCAGTTTGCCACTTGTGTTTGTTTCCACATGAGACCTTGCTTGACTCATCACTGTCACACATAGTCGCACAGCACCATGCCAGTGAAATTCTTTGGACACATT
>NQII01012727.1:11530-31408 GCA_002778355.1 Clitarchus hookeri
ATAGTGTTCAACCTCCCAGCTATTGTAAAATGACAGGCCAATGCGTGATGTAGAAATTTTTTGTCATAAATATGGAAGCAAGACGCTTTTCTAGCATATATAATATTCAGTCATGTACATAACATTCAACCCGCTAGTCACACACAAGGGCGAAGTCATGGTAGGATAAAGGCGAGTTCACTTCAAACCACCTAGTTAGCCCTCGGAAGTAGATTGCTGTAACGGACTTGAACACAGGGCGTGTCGAAGCGACGAGAACTACTTTCGCTCGATACCATGTAATATATTTTATGTGCAGTATATTACCTGAGACCTGAAATGAAGCTACAGTGTTCACTCTGTACAACGTTAACACTAGCAGGCGAAGAGAATATACGTCAGGTTTGGTTTCCTCGTGCAATTGCGTATGAACTGTGTGAGTCTAACACAGACAATGTAATTACCTGCTGGACAGAGTTTTGTAGGGGTGAGTACCATACAACGTGCATGCATCGAGGAACAGTTGCATGGAAGATAATGTATTCGCCGTTAACATGTGAGACGTACCTGGCCGCAATATAAGAAGGGACAAGTGCTAGAACTAGCCGCAGTAGACATCAGTGTATCATTCAGAAGAGAACTATCGTCGGGCATGTGTATTTCGTTTGACATACGTGACTGTGTGACGTTTCTGCCGGGAAGATGTGAACTTGTACATGAGCTAATTTATTGGTTTTAGAAGAGTGGTGTTTAAACCCGACCTGGGACACGAACAAGTGCAGATACCTGATGGAGAAAATCATTTGTGGGGATATCACGACACCCGGGGTAACTTCCATTGGGGCATTCTACCCTGCTACAAATGCGAACAGTGTGCCATCTTCAATCTCTGGCCAAACAGCGAGCTACCTGCAAATGGACGTATACTTGCAACACGTGTCGACATTGAAGATATTATCGAACTACGCAATGAACTACGTCATGAGAGCAAGAAATTGAACTATATCCTGCGAGACATGGATACCAGCACAACCTAATGCTGGACCAAAGCGTGTACAGGTCACTTACATACGACCACGCTGGTACACTGTGGCAGCAAATGGATTCTACCCTGCTCTGCTAAGGTGTGTTGTGTCTTCAATTAAAACAATTACAAGTATTTCAGGAACATATGTGTCTTCAATTACAATTGCTTCATGAACGTGGGTGGGGTAGCTTTCCCGCCTTGTGAAGTGTATATAAGTGAAGAATAAAAAACTATTTCTACATAATGAAGAGTGAAGCATCGGACAGCAGCACGACGGCAGAGGGCGAACTGTCTTGTCGCAGCAAGTGCAAATGCTGTCAGGTTGTGTATGATCTTATTGCACGCCTTCTACTGCTATTGGTGAAAGCTCTGAAGTAATGTCGACGTAGTGTACATGCTATATAAACTACGTGTATCCTACCAGTCGACTTCAGTGAGTTACCAAACAAGATGAACGTGTCGTTTCATCCAGAGACAGCCTACCGCAGTGTGACGCCTAATGACAGCGCCATCATCTATGAACTTGCTGGAGAGACCACCGAGGCGAGAATGTACAGTGAACAGTGTGACAGCATAGCACATTGGCTGCTTGCCCACAATTCTACATCATACGAGCGATTCCAGCAGATGATAGACTGTAATGTACTCGGGAGATGTGTTGTTAAAAATATGCGAACAGACACTTGTGGTGCGGACGAGGTGATTACGTACATTATGTTACACGATGCAATTTGTGTTCATTTTCCCGACTGTGTGCTGCTACCAGAGTCTCAATTTCCTGTCAACTCTGCTGCCGACACAGCTGTTGCTGTGATTGACATCACCGAGGACGTCCAACCGCCGGTTGTCGCCGCCATCGTCAAACGTAAGAAGGATGCTGCTGCTGTCAAGTCTGCTGTTAAGGCTGCAAAAGTTCCTCGTCGCAGAGCACCACGTCCTGGCCGTAAGAAGAGGAAGATGCCTGCCACCGCCTGCCTGAATTGTGGGAATTCATCACTGCAAGACGTGAGATAATTAACCATTGCAGAGAGGAAAACTCTACTGCAACAGCTCTTCAATAGGCTGCTTGCGAACGTGTAGTGAAAATTGTATGTAACTTAAAAAAAAAAAAAATTGTCTTTAAAATTGTATATTGATTGTGTCAATATACATATCTTAGTTTCTTTGCTTTAATTTAAAAAAGTCAATTGAATATTTCTTATGAGAATATAATACATCTGGGTTTTTGTTAATTGAAATTATTTTACATAAGTACTTGTGTTAATATGCGCATATTATTTTCATGGGATAGTAGGGTTATCTCATGTTTTTGAATTAATTGAAAAATGAAATATGTGTATATTTCTTATGTATGTATAATGCTTTATGAGTTTTTTTAAATCAACTTGCTATATTATGTATATCTTACATTTTTTATTTCTTAATTGAAAAAAAGGTATGTGAATACCTCTTATGAGACTATGTGTGTGTATGATATGTTATGTTGTTTAATCCAACAATATAATTCATATATTCTTTATGTAACATTGTATATATATGTGTTCTGAAACTCTGTGTGTTGTTATTTCTGGGTGGGGAGATGTCAAAACAAACCCGGAAAACAAAAATATGTGCTAGTATATTTAAAACACATTAACCACAAACAGTACACACAATCCTGTTTTTTAATTCAACGCTTCTAGCATATTAAAAAGGAGCAAGTCATGTGAGATGTTAAATGCAAATAATAACTAATGCACTACTATATATTAATAAAATCATTTTACACACACATAATGTTTAAGGTCCTAGTCGGTTGAATATTAAAGAGATCAATTACTTATATGTTACTGTTTGCCATATAGGTATGTTGTAGTAAGTGCTAATAACAGGTAAGCTGACATGTTTTAGTTCATGTGAAATTAGGTAGAATGCACATATTTCATTTGCTGAGATATTATATTTGAATAGTCTTTAACTGCACTGGAGATGTTTCCTGCAAATGGCCGGGACAAACAGTGACATAACGTGTTGATGATTTTCTAAAGACTCTCTCCGTACGATACTCCATTGTGGAAGGGGTATATATATAACCTCGCAGATTTCGACACCCTCACTCGTTGTCTGACCTCTGTACTCTGCGTGCTGCTACTATCCACATCCAGGGGTCGTGGCGCCATCTTGCTATCAACTGCTCTGAACTCGTGTATCTATACACATTCAGGGTCAGCTCGCTAACATCTGCAACCGCTCTGGCCGCTGAGCTCTGTGTGTAAATATATACATGTCCAGCGCCATCAAGTCAGCTCGCTGGCATCTGCTGCAGCTGATACTCTATAAAGTGTTTCGCTTCTTTTTGGGTAAGTCTTCATCTGCATCGTTTTGGTGAGTATACATAAATCACAATAGTTATATATAATGTAGGTAAGAGAACTATCATGTGTGTGTGTGTGTGCAGCCGATTTTTTTACGATGTTAAGCATTAAATGTTTTTACATATATATCCTAGGAATTCCATTATGCTAATTGTAGTTTATATCTCACACACTGAACGTTAATACTATGTGAGGTATTATAACTTACTGACTTGGCAGACATCGTGATGTAGTTGTCCTGGTGATATATTGTCTTTCTAGTAAACAGAACTCACTAATTTACTTTACCATTATATAGTGCTCGCGGGAAACCAACTATTGGTCTGTCATACTTTTACATGAAAATTGACTTTTATCGGATAGGTTTTTTTGCTAGATGTGACTTAGTTAGTATCTATGTGTGTTTCGGTAAAACAAAACCAAAATCAAGCTCATGGAATAGGTGAATTAGTTTTTTTTCTCTTCTAAGACTAACACATATATGTGTCTCTGTAACGTGAAAGTTAAATGCTACCTACATATTGTTCTATTACTATGCACATTTTTATTTGAAAACATATACGTAGTTTCCCAACACATTGAGTTGTAGTCACTAAGAACACTGTTTACATCTACTGGCCGGGATAGGTATCGGTGTGAGGCAGGTATATTTATATAAGCCTGTGATATAATGAACAGTCGCGCTGGCTCTCGCTGCATGTGTATGTTGTAAGATGTTCTTGCGAGTTTTCACTACAAGGTCCTTAGTCTGTGAAGGAATTATGTATGCTGTGTCGACCGATTACAAACGGTCCCGTTGTTAAACTTTCACTATCGGACATTACTTGTGTACATTCCGACGTCGCAGACCAGGAACTACCTGTGCGACTCGTCTTGTTTAATGTAACATGTAAGCTGGTTATAACAATCAGTTACATAGACCATTCACATTTAACTATTGTCTTCGTAATTGTTTTAAATATTTAGAATTCACAACATTTGTCATAACCTGCAATTAGTACCTGTGTCTCCATACCAATTTTTTTTACACACTCTTAACTACCAAATGCACTGTTTTGTATGCATATCTCTCTCCCAGGTTCGAGGCTCGGGGGGATGCCTATAGTACACACATTTCACTGTTTATACCTCCCTTCATTCAACTGATTCACTAGACGTTGTACACATATCACTCCCGGGGTCGAGGCCCGGCGAATGCACTTATGTGTTTTTCCCGCTCTATGTATAGAGTTTTTTGTAATTTGTATATAAAGTGTTATATAAAAACATAAATATTTTGCGAACTAACCTAGAAACGTAGGGGTGTGGGGGGTTGTTTCATTGGATACCTCCTGGCAGTCATATTGTGCCGAGATCAACCACTACCACCACCACCACCACCAGACATATACCAAATATTGTTTTCAAGAAAGATGGAAGCTACCAGTGCTTCATCATCATCATCAGCAACATCGTTGCATCCATCCTCAGCAGCGTTGACTAGCCCCCTAATATATGTAGGCCCGCACTACAGTGTGGTTTCTGTACCCGTATGTTTACAGATCGTCGGAATGGATTGCGACACGAACATAATTGCGCTCTCAATCCATTCTGGCAGCCGGCCCGACATTGATGCAAGGAGTGTGGATGCCAATTTGCACGTGCCAAACATCTTGTATGACATAGAACCACATGTACAGGAGTGATCAGACAGGCTGCCTCGTCCAACTGCACGTTTTTCAATTAGGGCTTCAGACATCTTTTCGACTCACATAGTCATGAACGTGGTTGTTGGGCGAATCCCACAGTTCAGCCATTAGAATGTGGGACCTATGGCCGGCAGTTTACCAGAGCCAATAGACTTCGTGCGCATAGCGCAAAGTGTTCTGGTACTGCTACAACAACCTCCCGGCTGGTGAAGCGAGTGCGAGTGGTAGGCCCACAGCCTGGGCCGCCCCATGCAATGTCAGCTCGTGCAAAAGAGGGTAACTTTCGCCATGGTCCCATTGCCACTGAGGCCAGTGGAATGGGCAACCTATATTGTTTCGTGGAGGTTGAAAGCACATTCTGCCGTGTTATGAAAACGTACATCGCGGAGAATACCTCGAGGGTGGCTGTAGACATTTGTGGCTACCTCGAGCATATGAGAGCGAATATAATTAGCCAACTCGGGCAGGAAGTCAAGAACCAGGGGGCCATGAATTTTAATTTATTTCTCTAGTGCGTATACAGCAAACCAGAGCCGCACGACGACGAGGTCGATCAGCGAGCATTTAAGACGAAGAAAATGCTTGTATTTAATGAGGCCGACATAGAGGAGGCAGTGTCGACTGCTATTGTCAAGCTGTGTCAGGAAGAGACTAACTATATGGGGAACGGCAGCAGCTGGACTCTCACTGCCATGAAATGGGTCCAGTTATGCATCAATAAGCTCGATTCCCTTAGAGTCTCCTCGTACATCCCCTTGCTTACAGGTACTAGATTATCAACCTGCACAACGCTGACCTGCAGTGCTTTAAACATCCAATCCTGGCACTCTTCGAAGAGGGAGGAGGGGCATCAGCAGCACATCAACCAACAATACACCAGGCTAGAGACATGATTCAATTTTAACACCATATATTTTCCCACCCCTCTACAGCAAATAGCTATGTTTGAGAGATCTAATCCAGGGGTCAGAGTGAACATATATGCACTCGATGATGAGAATATGAAAGTGATTCTGATACAGGTGACAGGTGTGGACCTGGCCCAGCACTTTTATTTGCTGCTACTCACCACTTTATAGGACCAGAACCCGCATTATTGCTATATAAAGAATTTCTCGTGACTAGTACACTCCCAGGTGACTGACTGGTCACGAATGTGTAATTAATATATGTAAATGCTGCTTCAAGGCATATGATAATCCTGCACACATGGCAGGGCTGACGGGTGCCGAAACTCTGGCTGAGCACAGGAGGTATTGTAATGACCATACTGCTGTTCATGCTGACATGCCGTAGCCGGCCACTGACAGTAAGCTGCCTGTGCTCAAGTTCCAGAATGATCAGAATGGCAATAAGGTACCTATCGTAGTATAAGCAGATTTTGAGGCAATGCTGGTGCCTGTGCAAACATGTCAGTCGAACCCAGACACATCCTACACCTATAGGTACCAAAAACACGAGCCCTATTCTTGTGGCATATATGCTAAAGTACATAATGCAATTATTCCATCCTCCAAGACGGCCAGCCTACCCCCGGGTGTAATATGTTACACGGGCAAAGGCGTGTTCACCTACACCAACCGAAAGGTGCACAACCATGACCATTTTACCAGCAATTTTATCGGTATGGCTTGTAATTACTACAACAAGCTTCGCCACAATCCCCAGAGACTGCCGATACTCTTCCATAACTTAATGTATGATGCCAATTTCATAATTAAGCAGCTTGGCTATGATTCCCAGGTCATATTTATTATTCCACATAGCAAGGAGAAACTCATCACCTTCAGTAAGAGTTTGGACGACAAGGTCACTATGCAGTTCATCGATACATATAGGTTCATGTCTGCCAGCCTGGCAATGCTTGTGCAGAATCTTCCACCTGGCGACTTCCACACAACATCTCGCTTCTTCATGGTAGAGCGCGAGCTCAAGCTGGTAACCCTGAAAGGTGTCTTCCCTTACGATTATGTCAACTCGTGGGAGAAGCTCGTCGAGCCGCGGTTACCAGCTATAGAGTCATTATATAATAGGCTCACTGGGGGGAATGTTAGCGCTGAGGACTACTAGCATGTACGAACCGTCTGGGATGTGTTCCGCTGCGACACCCTACAGGACTATGCAGAGCTCTACCTGAAGATGGACGTGTTGATTCTGTGCGACGTCTTCGAGGATTTCCGGGGGCTCTGTCTACCCACATACAGTCTCCACTGTGTGTGCTATGTTAGTGCTCACAGGTTTTCGTTTGATGTGATGTTGTGCAAGACGCAGGTGGCATTAGATTTGCTTACCGACTACGACATCCACCTGTTTATTGAGGCTGGTATCCAGGGAGGGGTTGCTCAATCTATTAAGCGGCATGTGCTAGCGAACAATAGGTATATACCAGCCAAGTACGATGTCAGCAAGCCATCCACCTACCTGCAGTATGTAGATGCCAATAATTTATACGGGTGGGCGATGTCCCTGCCTATACCATACGGCGGTTTCGAATGGACCTGCACGAACATCGATGTCATGAGCGTGCAGGACGATGGAGATGTCGGATACATACTGGAGCTAGATGTAGATTACCCTAACTCTCTTCAAAAAGAGCACATGGATCTTCCGTTCCTGCCAGTGAACAAGCGTCCCCCTGGGTCCAAACACGCTAAACTCATGACGACCCTAGAGAGCAAGCTTCATTATATTATACATTATGTTGATTTGAAGCAAGCATTGGATCATGGGTTGCGGCTGAAGTTGGTTCACCGTGTCATTCAATTCCAGCAGAAGGCTTTGCTAAAGCCGTATATAGACATGAATACGACGAAATGTCAGGCAGCAACAAATGCCTTCGAGAAGGACTTTTACAAATTAATGAATAATGCAACGTACGGCCAGCTTATGGATAATAAACGTAAATGACAGCGTATGGAACTCGTGTGTAGAGAAGCTCGTGCGAAGAAGTTAATCGCAAAACCTGCATTTAAATGTAGGACGATATATGGTAAATCGTTGTCCCAGGTGAAATTATGCCAAGAGAGTGTAACGTTTAACAAGTCCATATACGCTGTGTTTGCCGTACTCGACCTGTCGAAAACACTCATGCATTGATTTTACTACGATGTAATGTGAGCGCNCAAGAGAGTGTAACGTTTAACAAGTCCATATACGCTGTGTTTGCCGTACTCGACCTGTCGAAAACACTCATGCATCGATTTTACTACGATGTAATGTGAGCGCGGTATGGGGGCAGTGTGGGTCTCGCTTATATGGATACTGATTCCTATATAATGGAGATCGCTTGCCCTGACTTTTACAGCGACCTCGCCTCAGACCCGAGGCTCATGTCGGAGTTCGACACCAGCGGCTATCCTCCCACTCATTTCTGCTATTCTCCAGTCAAAGCTAAGGTGATTGGCAAATTCAAGAATGAGTGCGGGCGTAATGATATGGTTGAGTTTGTCGGGTTGAGGGCAAAGCTGTATGCACACCGCTGCCTGGGTATGGTAGTGAAACGCGCGAAGGGGATACAAAGGTGCGTTGCAGAGAATACGATAATGTTTGACGATTATCGGCGCATCCTTTTGGCTCAGTGCTGCATGCGAGTGCATGTCGCTAGTATTAGGTCGTACCAACCCAAAGTTTATACCGAGCGCACAAACAAACCAGCGCTTTCGTGGATGGAAGACAAAAGAAAAGTCCTGGATGATGCCATTCATACCATCCCCTATGGTTATCACACCTAAAAGAAAACAGCTATGGATCAGCCACAAAATTCTTACATATATGTCTGTCGTCGGAGATAGTGTTTTTCTCCCAGCTTGTACTGTAGCCCGTACAAGCGTCGTCGTATTCCGCTTGTCAGCTATATTGCTGAAGGTGTTGGTAGCCATATTTATATCTCGACTAGCATTCTGTAGCACGTATAAGTGTGTTGCAGGCTTGTCAGGTATGCTGACTGATAGTCCATAGTAGCTCGTACAAGAGGTACATTCTTAACATTGCCAGGTAAATTATCAGCCCACGCAAAACCATATGGCTTGCCAGGTATACTAATATTTATTGGCCCGCACAGTCAGATTCAGTATACTGTAGTTCATGCAAGAGTTGCAATCTTCTCCTTGCCAGGTATACTGGGTGGTAACACGCTAGAGCGCATGCAAGAATCCATCTTACTTGCCAGGCTGTTATCAGAACAGCCTGTACATATTTTCATTTCTCGTAGGTATACTGGAGCACATGCAAGTAGTAGTAGTCTTGCAAGGTATACCACATGCATGTGTATGTTTTCAAAACATGCGGTATAACATGCACATTTTTTACGTATGTGAGTGTACGTTTGTCATCAACAACAACTTCAGCTTGACGTGCATTTGTACGCCCTTCATTATTCTATAGTTTATGCTACTGATATTGTCACATATGTGACTACTACTATCTCATTTTGTTTCAATCTGGCTGCCCTGACGACATGTTCATCAACTTGGCACGTCTGTTTATTTCCAACATATTATAACTGTTGCTACAGTTTTATTCTCCGTCGTCTTGTCACACGTGTGTATGTTCACCTAAATATGGTATTACATGCTACTTTATATTTGTCGTGTACGTGTGGTTTCCACCATACCGCACCGTATGTAAATTAAAATTGTCACACACGTTACTATTATTTCTTGTTTTTTGTATGCTAGTTTATATATATCACTTTGTCATTTATGGGTGTGTTTTATCCTACCATACTGCATAATATGCTAATTGTCACGCATGTGACTTATATCTCGCGTTTATTTTGTCCCACCCTCGCACTGTGATGGTATCACACTGTAGTGCTCTTCTCCTATTTAATATTAATATTTTTTTTCCCTTCTATTGCCAAAGCACTCGCTTTGTATTCCATATTCAGCAGCTTCGCAACCCGCCTGTACACTATACTTGTGAGTACACTATACTTGTGACGTTACCAATATATATTGATAACATCAAAGGTATAGTGTACTGCCCGGGAACCTTCTGCATCGTTATGCCATGCACATACACATTATTGATAACAACATACTGAATTTATTGGTAACCACTGAAGTCCTTTTCTGGTTGCCACTAAATACTGGGAAGAAATTTCTGGTGCGACAAAATTATTTGTGACGACTGTATTGAAAAAAGAATTTTATAGACACTAATAACACTTTTTTGGTCACCACAAAACAGTTTTTCTCAGTGTGGCTACTTTAGGAGGAAACTCATTATGAACGGACAGCACGGCTCGGCACGACTCGGCACAGCGCGGCGCGGCTCGGCACGACTCGGCACGGCGCGGCGCGGCTCGGCACGTAGTTAACCCACTTGTAACGGCCAGCACGGCGAAATCTTTCCTGTATTTTCGTATGCCACGAGAAAAATTTTACGAGCTGTTAACTTGCTTCCTCTGTCAAAGAAATATTCGCCGTATCGAGAAACTGTATGTAAGGAGGAACGACTTGCACTGACGCTGAAGTAAGTACATGTCTTTATGTATACATAATTGCAAATGATTTTTGTGTATAACAATTGTCATAACCTAATTCAAGCTTACAGACCTCGTCACAAAAAAACAAAATGCACAGTTTGTCAGCATGTATTGAGTTAAATTCAAACTTTTACAATTAAATATGTACAATATTTTATTTGGTTTTTTGGTTATTAATAATTCGTTTTGTGTTGTACGTTGTAACTTGTTTTATTTTTGTCATTCTATTTGTTCCTCGTCGTAGTTACTGGAGGCAATGGAAGTCCAACCAAAATGTGAATTTTACTCAACCACACAATTGACATTAAACTTCATAGAAAACAGTATTTATAGATTCGTATGGCATAATACAGAAGGATACGTCTAAGGTAAAGGTACACCAGATGGCAAGCCATAAGACTGCCGTAGTCCGCTTATCATAACATGTGATGACGTAAGACAAATTGGCGCAACTTGCTGTTCCGTGGTTGTCACAAGTTGTGTTAGCGGTCGTTGTTCCTGGTAACTATACTGTGGAGATTGTGTTGTAGCAGTATAGTCATCCACCGAGTACTCTTCCGTTGAGAATGAGCAATGCAAAGCTGGCTCTTGTGAAGAGGTTTGTGAGGTGGACGATACTGGACTATGGTAGTTCTTAATTTCGTATTCGTTGACAAGGTTAGTAATCTTCCCTTTAATTTCTATTTCGTTGGGTACCTTAAATTATGTGACTGTTTACTCCATGTCTTTGAAAAAAAGTACTGAGAGTATCAGTGTGCGGTGTAGCCTCAGGCTTGCATATCTTGGTGCGAAGATACTCTTGCAGAACTTGTGCAACTGGAGGGTGGGAGCTGTCTTTACCTTTATCCCTTATTTTTGGAGTGCGACATGTAACTCCCATTGCACCCGTTCGTTGTGTGGTTATTTCATGTTAGTTATAATTTTTACCGTGTCGCCGTTCATCATGTTCGTTGTCCATACTCACAGCATCTGAATTATCTAACTCACTAATCTCAACGTCGTCACTGCTCTCAACATCACATGCTAGATTGAATATCTGGCTCCTTTCTCCAGTGTGTGGGATAATGAAAGACATGACTACTTCATACTTCTAAGACCGCACGTGTGCAGCCGTCCGACCAGAAGTGGTCCTGCTTTTCTTGTAAGCTTTCCTGAAACTGTCACGAAAAACTACTACCAACCTTTTTCTACACTGCATAGCTGAAACAAAAAGAGGATAAAACTCATAAATACACACATTTAGACATGCAAGGAACCGAAAACACACAACCACGTATACAAATACACATAGGATAAATATAGCAAAGTAATTCACTCATACATGTAATCATTAATATGTGAACATTAATGTTTATCTATTGTCATAGCTCTAAGCACATGTAATGCCTTTATCATTTGCCCCTTACATAATCTGAATCGATGGTTGCCAATAAATATAGACATTTTATAATTAAATACATATGATAACATAAAGCATTGTAAGGAGAATTTACAATGTAATTATGAGAAAAACATACTTCCATTTTGATAATTGCTATGTATTTTGTTCCAGAGCTCTTGGTCATGTCAATTCATTTACGACACTGTAATTCAGCTATCGACTTGGTTACATCACATTGCGCAACATAGTATACGAAACCATAAGAGCCATTTGGCAAACTCTGTTGGCAATCGTTATGCCAGTTCCCACGAAGCAACATCGAACGCGAATTTTCTGACATGTGGAACTTTCCGAACTACTGCGGGGCGCTTGACGGTAAGCATATAGTGTTAGAGAAACCCCCAAAAAATGGTTCAGTTCTAAAACTAAAAACACCAGCATAGTATCGTTTTAATTGCTTTAGTAGATGCTAATTACAGATTTATCGCCGTAGATGTTGGTGTATATGGTAGGAACAGCGATGGGGGAATATTAAAATAATGTGCTCTTCGAAAAATGTTTAATGCTAACAAACTGAACTTGCCTTGCAACAAAGCACCGCCAAACTGAAGAAAAATGTTACCGCTTGTTCTCGTCTCGGATGCAGCTTTCCCATTGAAAGAAAATCTAATGCCACCATGTGCAGAGGCGGATTAGGAGAATAACGAACATAAAAAAGTGTTCAACTACAGGCACAGTCGTGCGCGAAGAGTAGTGGAAAAAGAATTTGGCTTGCTTACTAAAAAAGGCAAATGGTACTCCACAAAATACATTCTACCCAACTATGTTGATAAAATAGTTCTAGCAACCGTTGAACTGCAAAATTTCTTCAGAAATGATAAATGTTCGTGGCAACCAGGTGAACTGGAGCTTGAAGAAGAGTTTTGTCTACTTGGTGACATCACTCATGTCGGTAGCCGCACACCCTTCTCGGCAGAAAGGGTCAGAGAAGACTCTACAGAATATTTTATGTCACCAGGTGGACGTCTATCTTTACAATTGCAACGAGTGTACACCGGAAGAAAGTGATCTGCATTCTTCCCGTTTGTGTGTTTCAACGATACACTTACTTTCACAAACACGTTTCACTGGTTTCATGACAAAAAAAGACATTTTATATTACTAATGACTGAAATACTGTGATGAATGATACTGTCAATAAACATCATGGAATATGTAAAGGTCCCAGGTTGTATTTTACATACAGTGGCTCACATTAATATTAGGCCACCTATGATTATCGCAGTTTCATGGCCTTTTGTTAGATTAGTAATGAAGATAAACATAAATCATATTGCACAATCATTCTTGTGTGCTTTTAATGAGATATAGCAGTAGCCAATAACGGAAATGAGCAATGCAACTTAACAAACAATATGATTATGTCATCCCATGCTGCATAAGTACGCCACTTTAATATTCGGCCATCATCATTCAAACATAAACACAATCCTCTTTGAAAACTAAACACACAGTTTTTTAGTACCTGGTAGCATGGCCATTCTGTTTAATTACTTCTCGCAGGCGTTGTGGCATATTAGCAATTATATTCCTGGTACATTCGGAGCCAATCTTACTCCATCATTTCTTGAACCTTTTCTCTAATTCTTTTGTGGACCTAATTGTTGTAGCACGCAGTATTCTTTTGAGTTCATCCCACAGATTTTCTATGTGATTCAGGTTGGGTGATTGAGGAGGTGTGTTAATGACTTTGGGACAGTTTTACAAAAGCCAGCTCTTGACAATGTACGAATTGTTTTGGGTCATTATCTTGGCAGAACTTAAACGTGTTCCTAATGCCCAGAGTATCAGCACTCTTGTGTAGGTTTGCTGTCAGGGTGTTGAGGTGGTCTTCCTTTTTCATTGTTCCATCGACATGTACAGCCTCTCCAGCACCTGCTGTAGATATACAGCCCCAGATCATAATACTACCTCCACTGTGTTTCACAGTAGGTTGTATGTTCCCAGGTTTTAGCTCCTGTTTTGGCTTGCGCCATACTGCTACCCTGTTATCTGAACCAAACACATTCAATTTCGTCTCATCATCAAAAATAACATCATTCCACCAATTTTCATCTTTGTCAGCGTGGTCTTTTGCGAACGTAAGTCGTTACTTCTATTTGCCTCATTAATGAAAGGCTTCTTACTAGATACCCTGCTATTATATCCTGCTCTTCTGATAACTCGTCGTATGGTTTCTGGATAAACGTTCTTTCCGCATTCATTGAGTACCTCCGTTGTTAGTTTGCAAGCACAAATTTTCGTACCTTTCTTTATTTTCCTGATTACTAGACGTTCTTCTCTATCGCTTAGTTTCTTTGTCTGTCGTTTTTGAGGTACCGAATCTATTATGTCTTCCTTCTGAAACCTTCTTATGATGTCTCCAACAGTGCACCTCGGCAGATTCAAGTGCTCCGCAATTTCTCGTTGAGATTTCTTCTTTGCATGATGAAAAATGACCAGCTGCCGCTGTTCAAACGTTGTATTCCTGCCCTACGTCCCATTTGCCTGACTGACGCAGTCAACAGAGCTACCCAATAGAACCTCTCAGCGCAGAGAGCGTGCAGGGAATGACACGAGGTACGAACGCAATGTGCATCATGCCTGTGCCAAGCATCCACCACAACTGGCCGAATATTAAAGTGGCGTACTTATGAAGCACACGAGGACAAAATATTGTGTTTCATTAACTTACACTGCTCATTTCAGTTATTGGCNAAATATTGTGTTTCATTAACTTACACTGCTCATTTAAGTTATTGGCTACAATAGCATTTCATTTAAAGCACACAAGAATGATTGTGCAATATTTTTTATGTTTATCTTTATTACTAATCTAACATAAGGCCATGAAACTGCGATAAACGTAGGTGGCCGAATATTAATGTGAGTCACTGTATGTATATTCGATTTTATTTTACTGAAAGCTAATTTTCAGATACAATTAGTTGCAGAAATGACTATACGAATTGTGAAACATAATGCCACGTGTAAATATACAACTTTCTCATTCATTTATACATTGAAACTTTGGGGTATTTTGCATGTTCATTGCTGTACAATAGATATTTGCAAATTAAGTAACGTTGCGATTTGTAACAATACTGATGACTTTGACTGCAAACCATTTCCAAACACAACAATATACTTTTTAATTACCACTTACATTTATGTTTACCATGATAACAGACAAACTAAACGTTTAAAAACTGAAAATTATCAAATTTACGGCCAATAAACTTTAACCCGAGACCTTATGAAACACAGTTTCAAAACATACAATAATAGTAACTGTCAAATCGTTGAATTTTTCTGAGATATGTTTCCATGCGTTGTCCTTCCTGTTGTGATAGCTGGCATCACTGACATCGTAGAGAAATGGGTACTCTCGCACACATTCTATAAGCAATTCGTCTGTACTCATTTTATGACAATTGTTTCTCGCACAAAGAACAGCGCACCGGCAACTACACGCCTGGTCACATATGTACTGGCCGGGCCGTTCGAGGTGTACGGATTTAATTGTCGCGGAGGCATTCCGGCCGTTCCGTTCCTGTGCCGAGCCGTGCCGAGCCGTGCCGACCGCTCCTAGTGCTTTGCATTCCACTGTGGTCTGTGCAGAGAAATATGGCCGGTGCCATGCCAAGCTGAGCCGTGCCGCGCCGTGCCGTGCTGTGCGTTCATAATGGGTTTCCTCATGTCTTATGGTTGGACACTACACCACATTCGTCCGTGTTTATCCTCTTGCATTAGGTTATGAACGAATTTATGAGGGAAATTCTAACTAAATGGGGACTGAACTGCGTGATCTCGTTATTCCAAGGTAAGTTAATTGTACAAATAAATGATTCCAGAAAATATACTTTCCTTGAGATAAAGCATTTAAGCCTTGGCGTGCGCGCCGTTTGTTAAATAAGAGATATTTTTAAGTTCAAGTCAGAACCCGCAAAATACTTCTGTGAACTCCACTATTCACTATTGCTGCTCGTAACGTAATATTTTTGCCGTAAATATCGAACGCACTGAATATTTTAGTTAACTGAAAAGTTAATTTTGATTTTGCCGATAAGCACTGCTGTGACAAATTAATTTTGTTGATGCCACACATTCTTCTTTGAGGTCCATATTCCCAAAGAATTTGGCGGTGGCCAATAAAACGTTTCGTTCGCTACAAAACTTTTTTCCCCATTGTGCTTTTAATAATGCACTTGCTTGCACGTAAATTAAATCTTATCCAGCGAGGGAAAAGTCCAGGGATCGACTTCCAGTCCTGTTGCATACGAGTCGTTTAGTAAACACTAGTGCTAACAGATACTCTTAAAACTAGGATTATCAGAATTAAGAAATTTGGCGAGAAAAGGTACTCACTAATTGTAAAAAATGATTAAACTTTCATTGTAAAACATTATTTTGCTAAAAACTAAAATAAAAACAAAATTATGTCGACAAGAAACTAATCTTGGATTCTAGAAAATTAATTTAAACTAATTACTCTATTAAACTAATTATTCTATAAAATAAACTAAAAAAACCTTAACATTGCAAAATGCGTATTAGAAGAAGATGCAGTATTTCAATCATACAAGTATTTCGCTAAAGCGAAATTAATGGATATTGAAAAAAGGCGGTACTAAAACCACTGTCTACTATTGTACACCTTTCCACGTGACCCTATACTTATCTGGAAGCTTTAATGTTCGATATGGCTGAATTGTTGACATTTGAAAACAATGCTTTGTGTTTGAGTCTCGAATTTTGTATAAATTATATAACATATAAGAGTGCTCATCTTAGGTGACCTTGTGGAAGGAACCGGAGACAAACGAAGGGCAAAAATCTAAAAGCATTATAATAAATGATAAAAAGGTTCTTGTGTTGCTACCAATTATTTATGTTACATGTGTACTTGTACAGTTCAAAATCTGAATAAGCCACTGAACAAATTTTGATATCACTAGTGTAATCGTTCAGTTTTCTCCAAATGCAAGATTTTTTTTTTAACACTAACAACAATGTTATTTTAAGTAGCTGGAAAATGCCGATTCACGTGACTGGCTGCTGGCGGGAGAGCGGAGATACCCGGCAGTTATCTTGGATGACGTCACGCAGAAACTTCATGCTCTATAATTCCTTGCCTACGGTGGACGTTTTGGATTTCCCATTTTCCCCTTGGAATTTTAATTATTTATCTCCTGCTCTATCACTCCTTCCAATCTCTTCATTCTCTTGCATTCCTCTTCTTTTTTCTCACGCTCTGGCATTTCCTCCTGCGCTCCCTCTCTCCCGCCCGTTCTGTCTCGGGTGTTCTATGCCTTGGGGGTTTTCTCATATTCCCTCCTGTCTCCTTTATTTCATATATCTAGATTTTCACATCCTCCATCTTGGACTTTCCCTCATAATCGTCTACTGCTGTAGGCGACCATCTTTAATTTCAGCGTCGGCCACCTGTCGGCAGGTTTAGGTGGCCATCTTTGATTCACTCACATGCCACCAGAGTGTGTGAAGTTCTACAGTTCGCAGCTAGGAGCACTGGTATCGATGCGACCATTTTGTGTGAGTGTTGGTTCCACTCGTCGCTGGCAGGTTCGCACTAGCAGCGGGGCGTGTAGGTCAAACAGTGGCCGCCAGGAGCGCTAGTTTTTAGTTGGTAGCTGTTTCGGAACTCAAAAAGTGCAGGAGGGGTGCGGTTTCTACCCGACCACCCTTCAGTCGCCAGACCGACATCTAGAGACCACACGACCACAAATTAATGGGAAGTATTACGAGAAGGTACCAAGTAAATGCTCACATGGGCGTACGCACTCGCCCGATAATATACTTGTAATCGCGAAAAAAAAATTGACATTGGACGGTTAGGGGAAGAAATAAAGTAAATAATAACATCGGCCTATGCACTCACCAGACAATAAACTTGTCTCCCACGAAAATAAAGAGGTTGTTTAATGTCGAATGTACACATAGGAAAAAAATGCAGGCATCGCTCGCGCAAGCACACACACACTTTATATGCGTAAAATATATAAAAAAATATATACTGAGAAAAAATTTACTGCCATTTAAACATTCAGAAAGTAATTATAAATATATATATATATAACATGTGGACAGGTCGCATCTCTACATGAAAGTAATATGCATCCATACAGAGCCAATTACGCATCGACGTACATGTGCCTCGATCATGCACGTGCGTGCGCACACTTCTGCATCTCCAACTTGTCCGTGCATTCGGTACCATAAACTTGCCTGTGCGGAAACGGAGCCAGGCCGTCACGCCTACAGGAAACATTTCATTATAAGTGTTCGGTAACAGAGGGAATTAATAACAAGTGTTGAAGCCAGCAGGCCATTCCACCTTGGTCTTCACAAAAACAAAACTGTAGCTAGACTGCACGACTTCTTTCGCAGAAACTTCACGTTACATGACTGCATGTATGTTCTTCTATGATGAGCATGTTGCGAGATGCCTCTGTACCAAAGAACTGGGTTCGATTCCACGTTTCCTTTGCCCCTTCATCAAGTAGCACTTATTTTCAGTGACATGTTTATGCTTTTGCTTTGCAGATGCTGACACTTCTTCATTATCATCAGTAAAATATGCACATTTCAGTACAGTTTTCACATCTTCACCAGTAGTTCTGGATGCAGCATTGCATTCTCAACTTCCTGTTAATAATACAGGTTTGTTGTTTACTATTTCTGTAGGTCTGTATCGCTCCCACTTCCCATAATACATTTCTGCAACATTTTTATTTCCTTCTACAACTACTGTTTTCAAACTCCATGCAGGTCATGGTAATGTTGTAAGCTCTCAATTTGGCTGGTATATACATAGACACCTCAGTCGAATACAAGGATGATAAAACTGAAGAGGAAGAAGACAGGACCCAAGAAGTCGATGGTATGGGCCAAGAGGTCGATGATACTGGCGTAGGTCCTATTAGTCCTGAGTTCCTGAAGTTGCAGAAACTAGACGAAGTGATCAAATCACCTACAAAGTCTACTTGACGAACCCCCACAGGCGAGGATTGTCTGTAGCACTGTGTAGCATAACACACACTATCCTCCAAGAAAAAAGTACCTATAATCAGTCAGAAGTTAAAGTTTCATGTCGGATGCTTCTAACATGACATCAAGCTGTACATATTAGCATTTATCTTTGAAATATAGCTTTGAATAAATTGGTGTTGAAAGAGGTGAGCTGGATGGCCCTGTTAAGGCCCTGTGGTTGGCTTGTTGCATGCAGCTGGCTTCCTCTCGACATGGCGCCCCTCAGTGGGGCTCACCACTCGCTCCAGTTCTCGGCGTAGGGTAGTAACTGACTGCTTACTACCCTACCACGTCCCGGCGAAGGGCCCTGTGTGGGCCCCACCCATCTTTCGTGGCTACGGGCTACACTGGACAATCCCACTAGCTAGACATGGCCCTTCTCGGTGAAGTTCACCACTCGACTCTGCCTTCTCGGTGCATTGCAACTGACTGACTGAAAACTGACTGACTTATGTGGTAACTGACTAGCTGACTCGTGTCCCGACGTGGTGAAACTACACGTCCGATGTGACTCTGGTAACTGTCTCTGAATCGGACCTGTGTCTCGCGTTTCGCATCTCGTGTCCCGATATGGCTGACCCCTTAATGTCGCGACTTACTATCTGCTCATACCGGTGTGGCGGTACCGAACTGCCGTGCCACCAGCTGCTCGTTGCTTCGACTGATGGATGTGGCCGGGGGTCCGATCTCTCCCGGCTGCACTCAGCGCGGCTGACTTCTCTCTGTGCGGTACTGACGAACTCTCGAACTAACCTCTCTGCGCAGCGATACTCAACTGATCTGCTCTCTGTGCGGTAATCTTCTGACCCTCTCCACACTCCCCACAAAGAGGCTTATATCCTTTCTAGCCACCCTCCCTAATTTCCTGCACG
>NQII01012728.1:5087-34141 GCA_002778355.1 Clitarchus hookeri
GGCTGGGAGTCACTTATGAAAAAGTGTAACGCTCGGTAACGTTACGATGAGTCACCGAGGAGGGGTAATCAAGGGAGGGAAATGAGGGGAGGAAACAGGAGGGGAGCCGAGCCGGCCAAGGAGAAAGCCACCTTGCATGGAAGCAATTCCAAAGACGAACGACGCGGTGGAATCGGTCTGCCGCGCGCGCAGCACTACGTTGTCACGTAAAATCTTCGCCCGTAAAACCGACTTTACAGGCAACCATTTTTTTCATAAGTGACTCCCAGCCGCAACCTAATTTAAGACGTTGTCACGTCAAAATTTTATAATAAAATTTTCAAAGTGTTTTCAAGTATTTGAGGTTATGCGCGTTACGTCTAGCTATATACAAACGCAAGGTACACAACATAGCACGTGGTTATATTTAAAACAGAAAATCAGTTCATGTAATAAGCAAATTGAAACAAACATTTAATTTAAATAGCTTGAATTCAATTATGATATGGGACAAGATCTGAAAGAATATAAGCGTGAAATGGTAACATATGTACTAAAATTTTATTTTAGTCAAGCCAAAGAAGTATAACTTCTAACGCGCGTACATAATTTTTCTTCCTGTACATCTTCTGCAATGTAGGCTCAAACAAATAAATTTGATTGTTGATAAGTGTGAAAAAGTTATTCAAGTACACCAGCCAAATTTACTATTAACCTTTAATATAAAATTTGGCTGTAATGAATTCATTCTCACACTGGCTTATTCACAATCAGTTTTTGAAGAGGTGATTCAGGGTTTTATAGCCATCGCATATCTCCTTCAAAGAAATTATTTTTATTACTGACCCTCCGACTTCTGTGCTTTGTTTTATGTAGGCTTTAAGTCACACCATTTCAGTATATTAATTCGTATACAAGAAACATCTACATGAACACTTGTGGAGGCCAAGTATGAGCTGCTGATCATAGCTCTTCTTCAAATAACATCAAAACTCATTTAATGTAGGAGGTTTTCGAAAACCTATACAATCTTGTTTATAGTAAAAAATAATAGTTTTGTAAATTGTTCGCTTAAAATAAATTGTGATGTAGATGAGGCCTTACAAACTCAAAAAGTGTTATCTTATTCTCTCTAAACAGCCAGTGTATGAAATATAAATATTCCAAGCGAAATTAATTATTGAATTATATGAATTAAATATTTCAGTATACGCTCCGTACTGTAAACGCAAGTCTAACGAATAGAACAGGGCGTGGTATTTTAATATAAAAAGGGATTTAGTACATTAAACACTTTTTTTATAGGTAAAAGAGGTGAAAATATAACAAATAGTTCCCAAGCTGTATAACATATTACCTTTCGGAACCGAAAACAAGGTTATTGATCTCAACCCCAGCTAGAGCAGTTATTACGCAGTCGTTACTACCGTTAGTGCGTCGCATATTTTGCTACGGGCATTACAATGCATATTTATAGGATGTGGGGGCGATATCAATGCGAATCGTTTCAGACCATTTGGTTTGCCAGATTTCGCTTTGTAATCCTGTGGTTGTGGGTTCGCGGGCGCTCGATATCTCGCAAAACGCACTCACCTATAATAGCTTCTGCTTGCTATTCATAATGTACTCTACATTGAAACAGGTATGTTATAATTTTCAAAGATCGCTTATACTCTGTGTTAACGTCTACACAGCCAATGATTTGACGAAGTTAAAATAAAATTTCTTACACCCATTTCATAGAAACTCTCCAAATACTATAATAAAAATTTGGCTGTTTAAGTCCTTGTTAACTATTATGAACACGCCGCTAAAAAAATAATGAAGACAATTTGGCGTATTTAACTGAAAATTATTTACACCACTTAAAGGTTTAGGTTTGCCATTAATTTACCTGTTTAAGTAAATTAGTTGGAAACATTTGCACAATTTAGAATTAAAATGTTGTAACACGTTTCAAAAAATTTTGATTCTTTCTTATTAATTAATGCATATTTCTGATACGGTTTAAGGCCCATTTTGAAATCTCTAAGCAAAATTACACTGTTAATATTATCAGCAAACATTATGTAGTTTAAGGTACGCAGTGTGTATCTGTGAGTTGCTAAAAGGAAAAAATAATGTTCTAAGAGAATTATCATCTTAAAAACGTCTGACTCATACAAAGTTACCTTATCATGGCTATAGCAAAAACGGGAGAGCATTTTGCAATCAAAACTTGATACTGTATAACGGGAGTCAGTGACTGCCGGCAGTTGAAACCAGCCCCCTGCTATTGATGCAGCCAGCTTCAACCTCCCCCTCCCCTCCCCAGAGCACCAAAAACAAACAACATATTTTTTCTAGCATGTAGCTAAGAAGAGATCACTTCTCTCCCCCACAATCCCCAGAAAATAAGATATTTTGTGTGCTANGTAGCTAAGAAGAGATCACTTCTCTCCCCCACAATCCCCAGAAAATAAGATATTTTGTGTGCTACAATGTAGTCATCGACGCATATTTTGTGAAAAAAATTTTCACATCCAGCTATCTTCTGAGTAAAACTACACTTATCAACTACAAATAAGTCTTATAAACTTTACAGTACGGACGAAAAATATTTTTCTATTGAATGTCTGATCATATAACTGGTTTAATTTTGCAAATTTTTCAATATTCTAAGTTANACGAAAAATATTTTTCTATTGAATGTCTGATCATATAACTGGTTTAATTTTGCAAATTTTTCAATATTCTAAGTTATTATTCTAATTTTTACCCATTACATCTTACAACATTCATCCTTTAATAAGTTGGGGTCAGACAAACTGGCAGTGAAGTGATATATATTAAACCCGGTGTCTTTCTAAAAACTGACTGGTTTATGAGAAACTGGAAAACGTAATTGGAACAGTGTATATATGTCAGCAGTGATAAGAGCAATTTGTGTACTCTGCCACCAAATTCACTAGTAATTTACACATCGAAGATTTAGTAGAACTGAAAATTATCAGAACTCACGCCAATCTGTTTTTCTTCCTAAGATATAAGAGTATGCAGGATAACAGAAGTTCATTAATTGATATGGAATGGAAATAAGTGAATTTTAAATTCAAACCAGAATTCGAGCGATATTTTTATTAANAAGTTCATTAATTGATATGGAATGGAAATAAGTGAATTTTAAATTCAAACCAGAATTCGAGCGATATTTTTATTATCATTACCAAGAGCTATAGAAAGGTTTTTTTTTGTAACCTTCGCAATACCCTTCGGTCTTTTCTCGAGACAGGTAGCAGCAGTATAGAAAGAATAATACCAATTCTGGTAGTTGAGTAATTATATGGAGCTGTAAATTTCAATCTCTATATTTTAGGGTTATTATCTCTTTACTACTATTATTCTACGAGTAAACCTAGTGGTTTAATATTTTATAAATACTACTTTTAATTAAACGTCTTTTGCGAAGTGCAGTAGCTATGTAACTTGAAGTAAATAATATAAAACTACAAGCAATGTATCAATAATTAAATACTGAACAAGAGCTCCACTAATTAAAGACATTCGTTTCATTCCAGAACATAAGCTACAGTTTGGGTTTGACATTTCTGAACCGAAGTCTAGTAGCGCTGTTGATACATGCTGAATTTTTTGGGGTTGTACAAGAAAATTAAAGAAGATTTTTTCTGTTTATGTATCAGAAATTAATACGTATAAGACCCACATGAATTCACGGTTTCAGGTGTTACAAACAAAAAATATCTAATGGACGCTATAGTCTGCAAAGGACTTGTTTTGTTAGCACAACCAATGAACCGTAGGTTTCGTGTTCGGCTATAGCAATATGAAACATTACAACCTAGACTAGTAGCACGTTGCATGGTTTACGCCTCATTTACGCAAACAGACGATCCTCGGGTACTGAGCCTGGTCAGTGCACAGCACTGGACAAAAACAAATTTCCTGTTCGTTATATAAACAATTGTGGACGCCGGGTCTGAAAGGATCAAAGTCATGGACAGATAACAAAACATAGAACCAGTTTTTATTTCATTACTCATCAAATGCAAACAGATAACATTGTTGTTATAATAGGTAATTTATTAAAATATTTAAAACTAGCGTACCGGCCCATCATCGCCCGGGTACAATTGAGATTTACAGATATACACTATCAAATAAATTAGGAAAAGACAATTCATTTATGTGAAAACAGAATTATAAAGTTATGCTATGTTGGCCTAGGTTTTAAACTAATTAAGGCAACCCAAAAGGAAGGAAATATTTTTTACCTGATAGCCAAGAAGTTGGGTATAGTTTTTTGAGTGTGTCTGTGGAAATATTGCGTAGTTACCATATTTTTTGCTTTCCAGCTTCGACGCATGAAAACCAAAACGTGAGTTTCATCAAGTTATAGCTTTACACATTAGTACATTCGTACTAATTTTTGCGCTTGGCTGAGGGATCATAATCGATCACCAAAGTTAAGTATCGTTCCCAGCGGTACACATTTGGAAGGGTGACCGTTTAGTGGCATAACATCTGAGCGCTTCCGGGCTTCGGAGGGCACGTAAAATATTTGGTCCCGGTTGTTATCGATTGATAGCAGGCGTTAAGCCATTTCAGAAGTCCTTGGGCAGCGTAATAAACTCTGATACCATAGGAAAAAAAAAATTTCGGTCACGTTCCCAGCCGTTTCATAATTAGGTTTTGTTGTTATTCCACAAGAACGGTACAATTTTTTATGATAAAAAGAGTTACATGTCTTATTCCAGGACCTAAAGTACCTACATACAAAATTGCATCAAAACCTGTTCAGCCGTTATCGAGCTGAGTGGTAAAAAATATACAGATACACACACACATACTTTCGCATTTACAATATTAGTAGGATATAGAAAACATCTCCGTTAGCTTTATTTTATGTGCCAGGATTAATGTGGAATAAGTGCAAGCATAGTATAATTTTTTTTGTAAAATGTCATCAATGATCGCAATCTATGACATACCCAAACGTAGTAAACTGTAAATTGTGGATATGATTGGGTGAGGAAAGTGTAATTATGAATCGAAAGTAAGTCGTGTATTATCATAACGAAATAATCTTATGCAGTTTGTTATCTCTGTGATTCTTGCTTTTAAAAATGNTCTTATGCAGTTTGTTATCTCTGTGATTCTTGCTTTTAAAAATGGTATTTGTTTCACAGTAAATATATGTTAACTAATAATTAGGTATATAAGTTCAATTCTATGCAGATACAGTAATAAATAAGTGTAAATAAGAAAACAGAAATCAGAAATTTCGTAGCTGCCGCTCTCGTATACAGTTGAAACATTTTGGAAGTTCTACACACCGTTACAACGAAATCACAAGATGTAATGATTTAAGAGGGATATNATACAGTTGAAACATTTTGGAAGTTCTACACACCGTTACAACGAAATCACAAGATGTAATGATTTAAGAGGGATATATAAAAAACTGTAGTATATATTTGTAATTTCATTTGCACATCACCCATCTATCCCTTCAAACAAAAAAGTATCTCTCTTGCTACTTTTTCCCTTGTGCACGTCCACACAAATAATCGAAACAGTCCATTGTTTAACCATTTTTACCTATGAAATAAATTCAGCAAAGAAAAGATCATGATTGCGGCATGGTAAGAAAATTTCATTGATATGCCAGAAAATTATGAAAAAAATTTGAGTGGATAGTTTAACCATTTTTACCTATGAAATAAATTCAGCAACGAAAAGATCATGATTGCGGCATGGTAAGAAAATGTCATTGATATGCCAGAA
The DNA here is from genome assembly GCA_002778355.1 of Clitarchus hookeri. Taxonomy (NCBI): domain Eukaryota; kingdom Metazoa; phylum Arthropoda; class Insecta; order Phasmatodea; family Phasmatidae; genus Clitarchus; species Clitarchus hookeri. Next base: position 10,851 of record NQII01012728.1, read on the forward strand.
AATTATGAAAAAAATGTGAGTGGATAGTTTTTGAGTGACAACGAGTTTAGTTTGGAGGTTTTTCGGCGACGCGAAGCGAGCACGCAGAGCTGTTGAGTTTGCTTCCCCATGACAAAGCGGTGTTAGCACGGAGGAGGGGCAGATAAGGGCGATATTCCCGTGTTTCTCCGGCCAGCGCGAGGGTCTGGCTGGAAGAGCGGCAGCAGTGCTCAGCCGCAGTAGAGCACCGAGGTGGTGCGCGCGACGCTCAAACCCTGCAAACAATTATCTCTGGGAACAATATCAATAATACTTCAGCTTCGAACTTCCATTCAATAAAATATTATGCGAAACGTATGAAAATTACGTCAGTGCTAGAGCCACTGACGGGAGTTATTCTAAACTTCGTGATGTGTCGACATTTAAAAGCCGAGTGAGGTGGCGTTACGGTAGCAACTTCCGGTAAGCGTGTGGCTAGAATCCCGTATCCGGTCATCTTCATTTTGTATTGCCGAAATTATTCCAGACGAATGCCATGTTGGTACCTAGATATACGGCATAAATGGCGAGTATATTCTCTGGCTCCGATTATCTATTATTCGGTCTAAAACTCTGCTGCCAACGATATATTATGCTATAAAAACGTACGGGCAAAGCCTAAAAATTCATTTGGCGAATTTTCGGTATTTCCAGAAACCGTTCGCTGTACCACTCACGATGATTAACGTTTTTGAAATAAGTTTGGTATTTGGAATTTTCGTAATTCTGAAGGAATAAAATTACTCTTTCGACAGTTTGTTTACTATTATCTGATAACTTTTGAATGTTATGCTTTACTTCCATCTTTCAGTAATTTAAATATCTTTCCGGTGCTCAAAATTAACTTTGCTCTGAATCCAGTGACGGGCATTCAAACATTTATCATGTGAAGATGTAAAATTTTTTGAAACTTTACATTTCCAGGTATTGTATTGATTACTATAATGTTGCTGAAATTAAAATATGCAAAAGCCAACAAGTTTTGAAAGTTAATCTTTCAAAATCCCGTTAGATTATGAGGCTGTTTTCACTGCTTGCTACCGACTTAACTGTACACATTTTAGTACGTATTTAGGTAAAACTATACACCATTCTGAAAAGAGAATGATTCTAATGAGTATTTCAAAATAAGTTAACGGCGAACTAGCTGAAGACATTATATTCACTACTTTTAGTGAGTGAGTGAAGAGATTTGGGTGGCTCTGAAAAGCGAGGTCTTGAAAGCCGACGAGGGTGATTGAAGTGAGTATGGAGCAGCAACGAAATGAAAGGGGCGGGAAAAGAGAGATCCCGAGAAAACCCGCCGACCAGCGGCACGATTTCCACATGCGAAAATACAGGAGTGACCCGGCCGGGCATTCGACCCGATTCGCCTTGGTAAGAGATGAGCAGTCTAACCCCTCAGCCACCATGGCCAACCCGATTTACAATAAATTTGGGGTAAAATAGTGGCATGTAAATTCACTCGCATTTGTTCACTTTATAGTGTAACACTATTATTCTCAAAATTGAAGCATTACACATTTTTAAGGTAATATTTTGTGAAACCAGGAATATTGTTTAATCCTTAGCTTTGCACGTTGGAAGTAGCTGATATAACCACTGAATTTACTCTTTAAAACCATCATTTATCGGTCAGTTTTTAATATTACTCTAGCGGAATTATTGCGCTTATTAATCGTATGTCAAATACTACTCAACCGATTATCACAATAATACTGTTATTAACTGAATGTTACCAAATATCTAACAGGAAAAATATTATACTAAATTGTTTGAATTGATTGAAAAATATATAATAAAGTAGACAGTACCTATTTAGTGCAGGGAGTTTCCGCTAATTTCTTTTAAAACAAATGTATTTCTGAAATCAGTGTTTTAATTTTTGGTGTCCGATATAATATAATAAATCTTAATTTAAAAAATGATATTTATACATCCTTAACACATATAATATTAAATTCTGCCACCTATTAAGTTAGTCGAAAGTATGTTTTTTTTATTAGAACTTTTAAAATATTGAAAACCTTTATTGCTGTAAATATTTTCGCTACGGAAATGGTAGAAATTATATTCGCACAAAAAGAAGATTTATCAGTTTTATTGGCAATGCGTTTTCTTAATTGTTGCTTATTTAAGCCTGCAGATTTCCCAGAAGAATATTTGGTTTATAAATTGTTCACATTCCATGCTGAAATAATACGAGATTAAGTTTAAAAGCTACATACACGTCAGCTGTCCCTAACTCGGGACTCTGACATAGAACCCAAAAGTACAAAGTTAACGCCATATTAAATATGGTCAGGAATATTTCCCAAAGGAATTAAATGAATAAGTGCCACATTGGAATGTTATGGTTAATAATTCCGTGTACCTCGAAAATGCCTGTCCTCTTGAATGAAAAATAAATATTAAAATGCAGGTTCCTGTAGCGTTAAAACCTAACGTAGGGTATTGGGTTACTCTGTATTTTTCTTACTTCATTGAATTAATTTCGTGCAGTTTCCAGTTACTTAGAAACATATAACGGCAAATAAGAGCAATACAACTTAAATAGTAGAATTGCATTTGTTTATCTTAAGGAGCGAGGGAGATATGTTGTGGTGTAAACGTCGGAGTGTCATCCTACCAACTCGAATTCTGTGAGTACAAGTGCATCTCAGATGCTGATACGTCTGATAATTTCAAGTAAAATTTAAGTTATACATACATTTGTCTAAACTCTTTAAACGGAAGCAGAAAATGTATACACATATCCTCATACAATATGTTAAGAAGAAAGCAGCTGTAGAACCATATTTCGCATATATCGTGCAAATACTAATAAGCAGTACTTATTTTGTAACAAATGTATTATGAAGTCTTTTGCGTGACTGGGAGTGGGGAAAAAGTAATATAAGTAAGATAGCGTGTGCTGATGTTTTGTGCCGGTTCCCCACCTTTCATTATGATATTTTTTGCATATCTTTCCAAATGCATTAACCCAGTTTATTTCTGGCCACGTGGAAAGAGATGGAAAGCGAATTAATAAAATGTGCAAGACAGTGTGAAGATGCTACAGAAGTCCACGTAAACTTTAATAATTAAAATTGGTCAAACAACGGTGTTCAAAATGGCGGCGAGATAAATAATTTAGGAAAGTTTGCCAAATACTAAACAACCTATTTACACCGAATTCTTCACTTAAGAAGCGCTACGGTAGGCCACGTAAACTACATGTTTTAAGTGGCTCAGTCACTTATTTTCAAACTGACGGCCCTCTAAATATTTAAGGTTACTAAACCCTAAATTTTTTAACATTAGACTGACTAAATCCGAAGTTTATGCTCCGAATCCGGCCTTCATAATGCAGTGCATTGCACACTAAATTATTGTACAAGGTTTTCTGGGTTCAAGTCTCGGGTAAGGCACCTGTGTATTTGTAATTGTCTCACTAATATTGAATATGTTTCTGGTTTCATCTGTAATTTCATTGATTTCAAAGAGAAGTCAAGTGCTACCTACCGACTCAGCATTAAAGAACATATTTAAAAATTAATTGCACCCATGTTGAAGAAAGTAGGCTAATTAGTTATATCATTAACTTCTTGTCTTAAAAGACTTACTTTTTAGTGTCCGACAACATTTCGTTCTTCCCAAATTATTATTATTTATGTAAACTATTACCTTATCTTCTGCGGACTTCAGATTTTAATTTTCAGTCATATTTTTCTCTTAACTTTCATGCCCTCTATGTTTTAAATTGTAGTTATACAAGTTTCCTCTATATTATTTTTATTTTTCCTTGGTTTTCGGAAGCTCTGCGTTTACGACGGTCTGCTACGATTTAAATGTATCCATTTATTTATCACACTGCAAAAAATTAAAAACCCTTTGGNTGCGTTTACGACGGTCTGCTACGATTTAAATGTATCCATTTATTTATCACACTGCAAAAAATTAAAAACCCTTTGGTTTTAATTTCTTAGAAGTTCCCACTATAGCGACGGATAACCCCTAATTATTATCACCATGATATCTCGACCAGTTTATTGAGCGACCCAGAGAGAAGCAAACAACAGCGTTTGTCTCNCCTAATTATTATCACCATGATATCTCGACCAGTTTATTGAGCGACCCAGAGAGAAGCAAACAACAGCGTTTGTCTCGGGTAAATGACCAAATAATCGCTTCCACTATTACCTTAGTTCTAGGAGGAAACAGCTGACCTTACCTGTAGATGTCGATTACAAGAGGTAGAATGAGAGTCGTTATAAGGAGGATCGATATGGTCGTACTGTGAGTGCCCTTTTTATAGCCACAACAAGCAGGTACCACTCGCACGCGTTCCAAAACAATAACTTCATATCAGTGCGCATAGCTGACCACTGGCTCACTCTGTCAACAATTCCATGAAACGATAGTCCAGATGAGATAATGCGCCCATAAAATTAGTTCAGCGAAGTATGCAAGAATCACGGAATCCCTTTCAGCAAGCTATTAACTTGGTGAGAAAATGCCAAGCAGGAATTGAACCTAGACACCTGAACCTAATTTTCTTAGTATGGTTGTAAATTTCTTTGAGCAGTACATCGGTATTCGTCAGTCTTTATCGTATTGTTATAACGGAAAGTTTTGTTCCATACTAAAAAAATTTTTTTTAATACACCTTGGCGTATTCTATATAGGTACAATAGTCATTACATATGTTTAATATTTACATTTAAAATATAAAAACTTTTTTAAATTTTTTGTTATTTTTGAATACGTGAGTTGCATAAGCTGGGTACACTAGAATCTGTACACTTCACGCATTCGTATAACGACGATCGGAAAACTGGAATTTCTTTCACTCAACAACTGTAAACAGCAACCACGAAACTCACATATATTTTCCAAAACATTCGCAATATCATTTATTAATGATGAACAATAGTAAAACCAACTTTTTTGTGGAGACAAATTTCTATTTTCTCTTTGAAATTAATGCATCCAAGTTACAATTACACCAAAAACTAACATAAATGTAAAAAGGCAAACATATAATTGATGAGTAAAGACCAGGAGCGGAGTTTTGTGTGTATCTGTACATACACATACATAATTTGGTAACGCCCGAAATATACTGCAGCTATCAAAGAGGATAAAGAAAATACGTTTTTCAATTATTTAAATATTTGCGCACATTAGAAAAAGTATCGAGTTACACTAAGTAGGTATGCCTTATAAAGTTTATGGCGATGCTGGATCTAATTATTAGGATTTCCGATTTAAAAAACAAGAAATTTTCTTTAAATATTAAGAACATATTATTTTCTATAAGCGAACAGGCTACACATTCTAACTAGTTATTTGTTTAGATGCCGTGAATTTGGCAAAGGAGTATCTGGAGGGTTACGTGGTCAGTAACAATTTTCGAGGAAGAAATCAAATAAATGGCAAATGTAAAGTCAATTTGTAGAGTAACGAAAGAAATGGGATATAATTCCGTATCTTGAAAGAATAATTACTAAAGCACCATTTTCGGCATTCAAATTGGAGCGTAGTTCTCTATTCTCGGAAAAGCAATCACATACCTTGTTATTAAAGCTATATTCGTAGCCAAAATGGTATTTTTTTCTTCAATGCAGGTAAGCCAAATTGTTCTCTATGTGCCTAAATGAATGAAAAATAACATCCTTTCGGCATTTACTTTGGTGTGCGCGAAAGGAGGTCTATAGGGAAAGATGCAGCGCAGAAGGAACAGGAGAACAGCCAATGATATTGGTAGAGAAAGGTCTATACAGTAACAGTGACAAACAATGATTTCCTTGATTTCGTGCCAACAAGTAGCTGAAAACATCTGCAGCCAGGAATATTCCAAATAATTCGTGCCGCAACAGATATGGTTACAATTCTGTCGCGACAACGGACAACTCCGCTACGAGGTGATGAGATGCCAGTTTAAGAAGCATCATTAGTGCTTTTATAAAAAACAGCAGTTGCATAATACAGAATGTTCCTTCACTAAACTGGCACGCATTGCCAAACTTGCTAGTTTAGTAATGTTAAAAAAAAATGCCGTACTCTGTAGTTCCGTTAAGATTCGTCCGCAACACATAAGCACTTTGTTGTAAAGAGCCCTTTAATCAATTCTCTCAAATATACGTTATAATATTTTTATATTCTGATTTGAATAACATATGCTTTACAATAACTACACTGACACTTAGTAACAATATCCGATTCACAGGTATGGTCAGAATTATTCTACCGCGGTGCTGTAAACCTGTCGTGACGTATTTCTCCAATGATTTCATCCAGGCAACATCATTGATGCCAAGACTGATGCCAACTGCAGCTTCTGTTATCATCCTATTACCTCTTTTCGTGTTTCTGGCTACCCATGATGGCACGCCATGGATGTCCTGCACTCTCGCAGGAAGTAATACCGCTGTGAGATGTCGGGCGACCAAGGGGGCGATGATGTTAGACGATCGATCTATAGAAAACATCGCACTCGGGAGGCGAATGTCTTGTCTAGAAGCGGTGGTGAGGCATCTTGTGCTGTAACTACTTGTGTCGGTGTGTTGCGAGCGGCACATCATCTATACAAAGGAATAGATGATATCGTATAACATCGGCGTGTGCTTTCCTTATACGATTTCCCTCGAAGTTAGTGCGGCTCGGCTATAAAATTGTTTACTGATACACGCCTCACATTGACATAGAACATGTTTCCCAAGCTGCAGATTCTTACGTCAAGTAGATTCTCATGAGCCCAAGTGTGGTCTCATTGCTGTTTTGTATAGCTTCATTGCGTAACAGAATACACAGAGCAACATTAACAATAAATTGAACTGCGCAAATAAAAATACTTCTCGACGTAGCTATCCACTAGGTAGAATGTGATGCATACTCATCAAACAATATGTGAAATGATCCACTCTGGTGTAGCCACAACAACTGTCCTTGAGAGTCTTCGCTTCATCGTACTTTACTCTACAGCATCTTGAAATATCTGAAGTTTGACACTAGGTATGGAATTTATAAAATGTCATGACGGTTTTGTACTATTCATAAAATTCTGCAAATAAACAAACGTATCGAAGACTAATACAGTGTCATACATTTAAAAAATTAAAACTACACTACTGTTAAATAAAGGAAAGGAAAGATAATATGTGTGGTTTGTATGTGCATAAATTGCGCCTCTTCGTCCACACCAAATTGTATGTAACAACGTAAGAGGAGATGTAAGACGCCCAAATGGTAAGTGTGTAGAGACGCGAACGTGTACGTAACGTGTAGTTGAAGTATAATGACTCTTGGAGCTGTACCGGTACATATGCAGAGACTGATGTGAGATGATAGTCTGCGTTGCAAAAAGATTAAATTGCCAGTTTAAAATCTCGAGAATAATTCAATTTTTCATGCAGTCGAATTACTGAACTAAGTGTGACGCTGTTTAGAGCTTGGTGGGAGAAGACAGCCCCTTTTTGTACCCGGCCTCCTGTCCCGTTATATGCAGGCTGCACTCACGCGAACACTGGCTCTTGTCGTGCAGATAACAAACAAAGTCATAGACACAGAAGAAACAATCTAAAATACCATTCGCCATTGAAATAACCACTCAGCAGAAACGCTATGGAAAATTTTAGAGATTAATTTAAAATAAGTTTGACAAAAATTTGAAAATAAACATTGAAAATTGTATTTGCAATAAAATACCATTGTTAATTCAGAAAGGTTGTAACCGAAACTTATAATAAAATATTTGGAAAATGTTGCTTGAGTAAGTAGTATTAACAAAATGCAACATTACCCTCATGAGTAAATAGTTAGCTTATGCCTGGCAAAATTAATCAGTAAAAACTTAAAAATAATTGAAAATGATTCTTTAAAACAACAAGTTCTCGCTGTTTCATGATCGTCCATCCAGGTTCAATGTAAGTAAAAATTAAAACAAAATAGTTCTATAAAAAATTACATATTGCGTTACTAAAAAGTCTAATATATATATTCGAATTGCGTTCCTGCTTGGTAAAATTTATATGGTGCCTTAAATGTTCAAATATCATATTCGTAGATACATAGAATATCTCGGCGAGGGCATTCTCCTGAATACCACAGGAATGTAGGATTTAGGCTTCGCTGTCAGGCCTATGCTGCTACAATACATTCCAGGCAACACTCAAGCCTGTCGCGGTAATTCGACATAATTCTCACCTGAATAAAATCGCGAGCGGGAACCGTTCGTGCCTTATTTCTAATAAACGCCTCACGTCTTCTTCTGTATGAGACTGCCTGTAATCAGGANGAGCGGGAACCGTTCGTGCCTTATTTCTAATAAACGCCTCACGTCTTCTTCTGTATGAGACTGCCTGTAATCAGGGGACTAACTAGGCAAAGTTATTAATTATTCTTGTCGAAATCCCTACGCTCCAGCCCACACAATCTAGGGCCCAGCCGTTCAAGAACAAAATGGCTAGGCCTCTACATAAATCTTAATGTTTCCGTTAAACTGACCAATCACAATAGAGTTACAGGTGAACTCATTAATCGTGCCACTCAATTGCTATGGCAACGGATCAATAACATGGTAGATATCTAGGTCTTCTAAACAAATACGAACTTAGTAACCGGAAAGACGTAAAAATGTGCTGCCATATAAAAAAACGAATAATTACTGAGCAGTTAAAATAATGCCATAAATAAAATAATTCATTTTTGTAATAAACAATAACACACAATAAAAATAGTATTACATATGAAATTACACAAATAAACATATCTTTAAATATTCTGCTTATGCTGCAAATCACGAACTTTACACTGAATTTCTAGATCAGTAGGAATCTGTTATTTGTAATGTTGCGTCTGATGATTGAATTGTAGAAGAGCGTATGGAGAAATTAATTTTGTTCACTTACGTGAATAGCATAACGCTTTCATTCCCGTCGAAATTGCACCATATTATACTTTAGCTGCCCACGCATCTATAAAATAAGACGAAATAAATGATAAATGAACTATAACATTATCTGCTTAAGGATGTCGGATATCTAAAAAATATAATTTTATATCTATAACAAACATTGTTAAACTTTTACTTACATGTGATTACATTTTCTGCGAATAAAATTTTATTACACTTTATATTTTTTTGAATAACTTTATGTCAAAACAATTTTTTCTGTTTTTTTGTAGTCGTGATAACAAATACGAAGTTGCACAGATTAAAAAATTACCAAAGTAAACTATTGCCCATGGACTACCGCGTGACATATATGTATTCATCCAATAACAGACCATAACATGAAAAAACAATTGTAAATATAGAGAAATGTGTGCATATTTTGTTATGTTTTTAAATGTATGAACTGTTATTTGGTGATAAAATATAAGCAGTAGCCCATGGCATTAGTTTGCACTGTATTTTTTAATTTTTACAACTTAGTTAGTATTTGTTATTATAGCTGCAGCAAAAGAGAAAAATTTTGTATTTGATATCAAATTATAAAAAAAATATAAAGTGTATTTTTTTTATTTGAGGAAAGTGTCATTACATACTATTATGATCAAATTGAGTAATGTTTGGTGCAAATATAAAATTATTAATGTCTTGATATCAAACGCTCTAATCGCTCACTGCGTTCAATACCCACGTACAATACATAAAGGGAAATTGTGAAATACTTCATGAGTGAAAGCGATTTTAACCACTTTTAGTCCAGTAACCACATGTTTCTAGCCATTGTTTACGAAACATTGTCCCCACAAACCACGACGAACTCTAGCGGTAAACTTTGGATGCTCTTAGGCCACGCCGTTCGCAAGCGGTCCATTAGAGCTCTTCAGTTCAGTATACCCCTGTGGACAGGAAACGGTCTCTGTTACACATCGAAACGCATCTCTAAACGCTGAGTGATGAGGGATAAAGTGACGTAGATACAATGCCTTGGATATTTCTCAACAACACGGTCTCTCAGAGCTACATAAAAAAAAAAGCCAACACAAACAGCATGTCGGCGTACTTCTTGTTTGAGTACATACGATCTGTTTCATTTTGCACCCGTCTCACGCTCGCCGCGGCGACACCACGACCGATGTAACGGGTATCTANCTGTTTCATTTTGCACCCGTCTCACGCTCGCCGCGGCGACACCACGACCGATGTAACGGGTATCTACAGTCGATCGCGACCCGTCACGACAGTGTTATCGTGTTCATGAACCAGTTACCCATGTGTAGGTTGCGAAGGTCATGATCACTGCGATCGCAGTCGGAACTGGTAATATAGCGGGGGCACTCCTGCTTCTCTTCACACACCTCTCCACTTATTTCGTTAGCTCGCCTCCAGCTACTTCTCTTAATGTGGTCGACGTACAAGTAACAGAAACAAACAACAGAGTAACCTCAAAGTAGAGTAATTCTGTATNACTTCTCTTAATGTGGTCGACGTACAAGTAACAGAAACAAACAACAGAGTAACCTCAAAGTAGAGTAATTCTGTATACAGTTAGAGCTGTATACGGAACCTATATTTTTCATTCACCGAAGAATAATGTTTTTCTTTAATGTCAGATTGTAAGGAAATTGTCTATCAACCTGGACGTTAGCAACATAAGTTTTTAGATTTTAATTTTTAAGTACTTCGGAAAAAAATATGCTAACACAGATTATTNCTGGACGTTAGCAACATAAGTTTTTAGATTTTAATTTTTAAGTACTTCGGAAAAAAATATGCTAACACAGATTATTTAAATTACTTTTTCTGTGTAACAGTTTTTAATATGAATAAATTAATACCGAATTGCAGCTTACAAGTGAAAATAATAATTTTTTTGCTAATTTTTATTAAAGGAGATTAATAGAAAAAAAATAAACCTTCTAGTTTTCAAATGGTATTTAGTATGAATAATGGTAGGAATATTCCATTTTTAAATGATAGCTTTGAATATTTACTACTTGAGAGAAGCGTACAGAAGCAATCAATAACTTTTCTATTCGTTCTGTATTGCTAACGTCCGTAAATCAAAAATTAGGCTTATGGAAAATTTGTCACACGGTGCATACAAACTAGTGTAAATTAAGCCAAATTACTGAAATCGGGTATAAATTGCCTGTTTTGAATCACTGCCAGCTGGCTTAGTGAACTATTACGGTGGCTTATTACTGCAGCTGAAATTCTCTTCGTGACGTTGTAAAATGACGATATTTATAAACAGCGACAAAACCTTCAATTTCAACCACAAATAAAGTTGCGTAAAATTAAAGGCCGTACCATTTGAAACTTTGAGTAACATTTAAACATTATAAACCAATTTCATTCTATATAATGCTTATTTATTTACAAAGCATATAATAAATATTGTAAGAAGACGCGAGGGGCGTATCCGAGTTTGTGACGGATGGAGGCCTTAAAAAAAGTAAATAACTGAATGTGATTTTAAATTTATATATAATGATATAAATAATTATACAGTAATTATTTTCAACATGAAACAACCTATCTCCACAATCACTCTTCTTATTCTCATATGGCGCAATGTGTAATTTATATTTCCATTCTAATTAAAACTCATATCACTTTCTGTATACTGAATACCATAATTTAAATTACACTCATTATTTTACCATATTTAATCTGTATATTGCCATCATTCCTAATGCCTGTCACTCCCGCATCCAGTTCAATAGTACCACCCGTCAGTCACACCCTCCGCTGTACAGATGCTCTCAGTCCGCGGACTTCAATCCCAATAGTCCCACCCATTAGTCTCACCTCACCCACCACTCTACCGATGCTCTGAGTCCGCAGACTTCACTCCCAATAGTCCCGCCCGTTTGTCGCACCTCACCCTCCACTGTACGGATGCTCTTAGTCCGCAGACTTCACTCTCAATAGTCCCACCGTTAGTCTCACCTCACCCTCCACTGTACCGATGCTCACAGTTCGCAGACTTCACTCTCAATAGTCCCATCTGTTAGTCCCACGTCACCCTCCACTATATGGATGCTCTGAGTCCGCAGCCTTCACTCCCAGTAGTCCCGCCCGTTTGTCTCGCCTCACCCTCCACTGTACGGATGCTCTCAGTCCGCAGAATTCACTCTCAATAGTCCCACCTGTTAGTCTCGTCTCACCCTCCGCTGTACCGATGCTCTCAGTCCGCAGACTTCACTCCCAATAGTCCCACCCATTAGTCTCACCTCACCCTCCACTGTACCGATGCTCTCAGTCCGCAGACTTCACTCACAATAGTCCCACCGGTTAGTCTCACCTCACTCTCCACTGTACCGATGCTCGCAAATCGCAGACTTCACTCTCATTAGTCCCACCCGTTTGTCTCACCTCACCCTCCATTCTACGGATGCTCTAGGTCCGCAGACTTCACTCCCAATAGTCACACCCGTTAGTCTCGCCTCACCCTCCACTGTACGGATGCTCTAGGTCCGCAGACTTCACTCCCAATAGTCCCACCCGTTAGTCTCACCTCACCCTCCACTGTACCGATGCTCGCAGTTCGCAGACTTCACTCCCATTAGTCCCACCCGTTTGTCTCACCTCACCCTCCACTGTACCGATGCTCTCAGTCCGCAGACTTCACTCTCAATAGTCCCACCCGTTAGTCTCGCCTCACCCTTCACTGTACCGATGCTCTCAGTCCGCAGACCTTACTCTCGTTGGTCACTCTCGTCACCATTCTCGTCGCTACGCTCTTTACGCACACCTCGATGTCAGGGCCGTGCAATCCTCAAAACTCTAAACTGTTGGCTTGGAGGTACATTGTGGCTTAAATAGTATCACCTGCCTATTTAGGAGGTTCCTCGCACCCCAAGTTTTGCTGAAAGATGCTAAAACGAATACCATTACATTTTTGCAACGATAACTTCAAAAGTTCAACCCGCTCCCGAGATGCTTATCTCGGTGATAAATCTTCACGCACTGCTCGGGTTACCGCTCTCACTTGACACATTTATTCACTTGCTTGAGAGGGATGTGGTGAAGTAAGCTATGTTGAACGTCAAGCATGTAACTATATTTTTACTTCGCGGAACCCTCTCTTCGTTTAGTATTAAAACCTTTTCTACTATGTAGTAGTTCTGTTAAACATACATTTTAGGGATATCTGAATTAGTTTCAATTAAAAATCACATAACTTCAAAATATATCAACTATTCCTTTCAAAATATTTCTAACTTACCGAAATGCTTAGCATACAAAATAGGAAAATGAAATTTTATTCTAATACAACACATGATTTTTTATTTAATTTTAATGCTTTCAAATAATTAAAATATATATTCTTTTTCTGTGATCTGAACAGCAAAGAGCATTAAACTGGTTTTCGCCAAAGAACACGCCACATGTAATAAGCGAGAAAGACAAATGAAGTTTGCAATATATTATATTCACAAATAAATTCGCTGACAGTGTGCCTTGCTTTGTTTCTATTATAGAAGCCTTTGAAATGTTCACTGCATATGAATACGTGTTTCTTTCTCACTTCGTTGATAAATCTGTGCGCTAGTGTGTATGCCTTTTGAACAGGCCATTGTGCTTGAGCAAATTGCTAGGAGAGCAACAAACTCTGTATCGTGATTAATGCTTTCTAGGTATGCGAGCTTTTATAAGTAAAAAATCAACAATATATGGTGTCTTCAATGCAACTTTTTTTATTATGACTCGGCTTTTAGATTTATTCGTTTCTTGATGCTCTCTTTATTACTATCAGTGAGCAGTTATTGACCTCTTAACTGTGTTACACGTGGTTTTGCTAAAACTACTGACAGCGTCAACATGTAACGAAAACTTTACGTTCGTCGTTTCCTATTGGTGATAGAGAAAAAAAATTGTTAGGCGCAGCAATCGATATATCCTACAAAATTCGTATGTTTTTCGAGAGTAGTGAGTTATGGAGTCTCGCTGCAGGTCTCGAACTGGTATCTGGTGTGTTCGTTAAAAAATTCCTGATTGTTTGCACTTCAATCCGTTGTCTTGCAAACGAAGCCGAATTGACCCGTTGTCTATATGAACATTATTATTGGGATGACCATCTGGACACGTTGACAAGTGTGACGCTTTCGTAACGAAACAACCAGTACGTAAAATTAGTGTAGAAAAACCACGCAAAATCACGCGAAGTAATGAAGGCGTTATTGCTCAGTATATATTAATTATATTTAACCATTACTTTGTAAATGATTCTTTAGGTCAAACTTCGACGTTTTCGAATGCTGAATTTATGTAATTTGGTAAATCTATATTATATATAAATCTTTCGTATTTAATTTAACATGCTTTACTTAGCAAATTATTTTTTTAAAAACCTTTTATGTTTGAAATGAGCCAAGTTTTAATATAATGAATCTCGGTACAACTTTTTATTGGCAATGTTTACAGAAAAGAAAACCCTTTTACGGGTGAGATGTATAATTAATGTGGTTTAATTTTTTGTGTTATTTAATATCGTTATTTCACATATGCAAATGCTCTGGCATCAGTGTCCTAAAGAAGCTAATTTAACACAGAAATAAATCGTATGGAAATGTAAATAAATGTCAATCCTGCGTGCAAGTTTCAAAGTAACATATACATATATGGAAGACCAATGTTTCCTAACCACTTGATAATTACAGGAGTCATGATAAACGTTTCGGAAAACATCATGATGAAGCTCAAATTATATATATCACGTCAATTATATACCTCAAGGACAGCTTTATATAGAAACCTAAGTCNATCATGATGAAGCTCAAATTATATATATCACGTCAATTATATACCTCAAGGACAGCTTTATATAGAAACCTAAGTCCTGTCAGTGAAATCAGTGACGGGGAGAGGTGAAGATATCTATAAAAATCTGTGTTATCCACGTATTGAGGGCACTTCAAACATCGCAAACTTCAGACTCGAGGTACGTGTTTTGTTCGCCGCGAACACAGTGCGCAACGCACGAATGGCCATGCATCTCATGTCGCTGTAATCAGTTTGCTGTGACTGAGGAAAATTATGTGTGTTTGGTCCTCAGGCTGCCATCAGTCAAGGCGTTAATCAGATCTCGCCCCTCTACAACCCGAGTTGTCACATCGCGATCGTCGGCAATTCCTGGTCACACGTCCATCCCTAGAGTATATATGGCTTTGTCGCGATCAGCGATATAAGGAAGCGACGGGAAGTCTGATGCCAGTAAGCGCAGTATGGAAAGCGGGAATGACGAATAGTCTTGCCCTCATTAATCGTGTTTGTTCGCCCGTATGAACCACTTTTTCGTGATAGCACGCTAAGAGAGCAGCGTATCACACTTACATACATTTAGTACTTAAGGGCTCAGACTTCCAAGCATGCCGTCAAGGAGTTAATATGGCTAATCAGTGTTCAAGAAATTCCTTCTAAATGTATCATTAAAGAAAAATGTTTCAAATAAAACAAATTCCAATGCATCTTTCTCCTTGAATACTGCAACGTAAACCATTTTCAAAAATTTTATTCATTCATTAATTTTTTGTAAAATGTAAATTTGAATGTACAATTTTTGAGAAAAAAAAAACCAAACACATAAATTTTAAGTTCTGCTAACGAGCTAATACTCCTCAAGAAATTTCGCGTATAATACTCTTGGTTCAAAATGGCTATATTTAAAATTGATATATTGAGAAAGAATTTCATAAACATTGATTTCCCACTTAAACCCCGTCGCTGCACGGGTGGTAGGCAACGTCGTTAATTGCAGCGTCCCATTCGGAATGAAAACTGAAAATATTTGGATGAAAGAAGCACTGATGCACATATTTCGGCGCCACAATTTATTAGTTGAAATTACCGATAGCATTTACACGTTTCCATAAATTCCATTGTGTGAAGTCCTCTTAGTTGCGTCCTTTTATGAAATAGAACAAATATTTAAAAACTTTGCATTAGATTCGTATAACATACTGTAACAATTACGTAACATTAAACATGGTAATTCATAAATACAGAAATATTTTTATGAGGTTTTAAGTGTTTGAAATATATGTTTCCATAAAATATTTTGGAGAATATGCTTTTACAAATCAGCTGAGTGTGGTACTTGGAGCAATGAGAATTTGTTTAATGCTCTTTAGTGAACAATGAGACAGTTATGATTGCCATTCTAATTTTCGCATCTGGAAGGAACACATTTGTAATAATGAAAGTTTACTACTGTGATGGTTCAGAAAATGAATGAATTATATTAGAAAATAATTCCTTACACAGGATGTTATCGTGGTAGTGGCTAAATCATGCTTTCTTGTGCGAGTGCTTTGCACAATAAGAAAAACATATTTTCCCATTGTAAAATATATTTTAGTTTCAAGTGCACATTCTAGGAAAACTAATTGAAATTATTTTTAATTTTTAATACTTACTTTGAAGTTGGTTTTCAAAATTTCTTTGTATTTATTAATATTGAATTTTTCTTTCGGCCCTTGTGTATACCCCTTTTAGGAAAGCATTAAAATTATATTCCGTCCCCTTCCGGTACAAAAAAAAAGGCANGGCACCATTAGTACTTTGTTAGACATCCTCGTGTCTGGATAAATGTAACGATTAATTCGGCTGTGAATCAAATAAATTTCGTATGTTATCCTGCGAGTTTGCCGAATTTATTGCAAAATATGCTCCAAATCACGGACACTTCAATGTGAAGAAAGCTGTCATCTATCGAAGAGCAACAATTCAGGATAACATGTATGCTTCTAAAGAATTCACATATGAAGCAAACACTCCACGGACACCAGAATCGTGTGTGGGAGAGCGTTAATGACCCGCCAACTTGGAAACGTTTTCCCTGTTTGAGGCCGAGAGGTGTAGGAGCGATAAGGACGATATCGACAAGCGCGTCAACTACGCCATCGTCTCTACGCGCAGGGTTCTGAACTAGCGTGTCATGTCCTTGTCGTGCTGTGTGTACCTATGGGCCTATCAGCGATGGCCTTATCATTTTCTTGGTGACAAGTCTGTAGCATAGTTAATTACAGACTGGTATCTTAGTCTCGCTCTTGTCGGAGTAGTATGTTTTTAAATATCGCAGTTTGAAAAATAATAGTGTTAATAATATTGAAGGGTTTCAAAATAATATTATTACCATGCGTGATCTCCTAAAAGTACCCTTCCATCCTCGTGTGTGGTATATGTTCTTTTCGTAAGTAAAAAGATTGGTGACACTATTTATAGTTTCGTCGAAAATCAAGCAGATACGAATATAACTAATGAGCCTACTTGGGTATAATTAATATTTAAATAAGTTCTTAACATCTTAGTAGGGAGGCAGGACTTGACTTCTCTCAGAAAGCAATAACATTAGAAATGAAAGAGAAAACTTATATAATAGTAGTGACACAATTACTAGTATACACATGCCATACTCGGGACTTGAACTCAGAAAACCTTGCAAAATAATGAAGCAGGCAATCAACTGCGGCACTAAGGTAGTATTCGAAGCATGAACTTCTGATTTTATCAGTATAATGTTTCGAATGATGAGGTTTAATACCGTCATTTTAAAAATAAGTGATTGGGCAACTTAAAACACGAAATATTACATGGCCTTACGTCGCGTTCCTTGTGCTCAGAATTTGATCGAAATCTGTTGTTTAGTATCTGAGATACGGCATAAAAAATATTGTCTTGTTTGATGCTATCGTATAAAATTGCCAAAAAAAAAAAAAAAGAGGCTCTAAATACAATCCTTCTAATGTATACTGTCTACATACAAATTTTGGTTGAGTTTGCTTGAATAGATTAATAAAAGTGGCAAACTTACCAAAATCATTTATGACGCCACTGTTTTCAACATCGTTATCTGACCAATTTAAATCATGAAAGTTTACATGAACTTACGTAGCATTTATCATTTATAATATACACAATTCCGAAAAATTATTTGAAATTTTCCAGTCTAACATTTGGTGGGAATCGGATGATTGCTCTTCGAGATAGGGCATAAAAACATTATAATTTTCATGTGGCGATCTTCATAAATAGAGGACAAGAAAGTAATGTAGAATTTCATTTGATGATTTTATACTACCGATTAACAAAATTGAGTTTAAATAGATTACATAGCTTCGTAGATATAACACACAAATAAAGGTGTCAAACTTAAAAGATACATAAATTAGCATGGCCTACGACAGTACAACAACTTTGCCAAATATTTGTAAGAATGGGTTGATTGTTTACGAGATATGAGATAAAAAATAAATTTTTACTGGTGGGGTTAACATACAAAATGTCAGAGAAATGAGACTCTGTATTATAGACATATTTTATTGTTGTAATAGGCACTGCCAGCATACAAAATTCATTTGGAATTTGTTTCGTGAATAAACCATACTAAGCTAAATATTTATAAGGCGATCATTTTGAAAATAAGTATTTTAAATTATAGAATATGCCACTTAATATCACATCCCCTAGTACTACTTGTTTCCCAAATTTAACAGTAATCGGTTAATGGTTTCCTGAGATACGATATAAAAACTTTATTTATTCGCATGGCAGTGTCTTGTAAAATGGTGGACAAAAGATGATCCGTGCAGATACAGTTGATAGCTTGTAATATCTACTGCCAGCACACAAAGTTATGTTGGAATTTATTACATAACTTCGAAAATATAGCATTCTAAATTTAAAATAATATTCTACCTCAATTTTTAAATTATGTGTCCGACATGCTTAAAACACATCACTAAATATAATTTGTATTACTACACCTTGTTTGCCAAATTAGGTAGGAATCGATTTTTTTTTAACCGAGACATGACATAATAAATTTATTTTTTTCGTATAGCGCTATCTTCCGAAATGGAAAACGGAAGTGTTTATATATTCGGATATATTATTCTTGTAACAGATACTTCCAGTATACAAAATTTGGTCGCCATTGTTTAAATGGTATGGTAGATATACCAAATAAACCTAAAAAAAAAAATTAAAAAACTGTAAGGCCACTCATTTGAACCACAGACACATACACATACACACACAGGCAAGAAAATGATCTCAAAGACTTTCTATCTTTCACAAAGTAGGCTAAAAACGTATTTGAAACATGCTGCAATGCAGTTCAAGCGTCAGATAGGCGGATCCCTTAAGTTGCTAGGATTTGAATCCTGAGTACTGCGCCACACTTCTCGCAAGCTGTCTTGGCGCAGAAACTCGAAACACCAGTACGAAACCAATATTTTGAGTCCCACCAAACCTAAAGCCGGTAACAAGAAGCAAGGAGGAAACAAACAATGGATATTTGGTTGTGTAGGATTGAGGTATATAATCCCGTGATTTTAAAATCCAAGGAAGTTCATGATAGACGGGCTACTTGATGCGCCGTATGCCAGATAATGCACATGCAGAGAAAATAAATGGCCGGACTTTCCAGCTGCTCAACCGCAACATTGGGGAGTCCCCTCGCCAACGCCAGAAGGTATTTCACAGAATCAAGGAAGCATCAAAACGGCATCAAGACATCGAAAGACATCGACATTCAANACCCTCGCCAACGCCAGAAGGTATTCCACAGAATCAAGGAAGCATCAAAACGGCATCAAGACATCGAAAGACATCGAGTCCAAAGACATGGAAAAATTTCAACGGGGCATTGCAAACCCAATCCGGGGGAACGCTAAAATTACAAAAAATGACCAAAAGAAAAAGACAGGCATGGGCGAAATAACAAATTACCGAGGTGGGTGAAAAAAAAGAGCAAGAATTTACTGGTGTAATTTATAAGCCTACTTTCCTCAGCGTGGGTGCAATTTATTTTAAATAAGTTCTTAAAAGCTGAGTTGGTAGGTACGACTCTACTACTCTGTCAAAGCAATAACATTAGAAATGAAACCAGGAACTTAAGCAACAGTAGTAAGACGATTTTAAATACACAAGTGCCTTACCTGGGACTTGAACCCATAAAACCTAATACAATACGCCTACGTGAAATCCACTGCATTGCGGAGGTATAATTCGCAGCATCAACTTTGGGTTTAATCAGTCTATTGTTTCAAATAATAGGGTTAACTAACCTATGATACTTGGATTGTCTCAATTTGAAAATAAGTGACTGAACGACGTAAAACATGTAAGTTTACATGGCCGAATGTATCGCTACTGATATAAAATTTAATGGAAATCGGTTGTTTGGTCCCGCAGATATGACAGAAAGAAATTTTTTTATTTAATGCTATCGTACAAAATTGCCAAAAAATATAGGCTCAATATACGATGCTTGAAATGTATACTGTTTACATACGTATTTTGGTTAAATTTGGTAAATTCGTTTAGTATATGTGGATAACTTACCTAAATTATTTATGAAGCCACCATTTTGAACTTTGTTGTCTGACCTATTTAATAATGAAAGTTTGCATGGCCTTAAATAGCAATTTTATTCAAAATTTGGTACAAATTAGTTGAAATGTTTTAGTGTAATTTGGTGGGAGTCGGTTAATTGGTTCTTGAGATATCGCATTAAACCACCATAATTTTCATGTGGCGATGTTCATAAATGGAGGACAAAAAAGTAATGTAGCATATTCTATTATTTTATACAGCCAATATACAAAGCTCAGTTAAAATAAATTACGTAGTTTAATAGATATAGCACACAAAACTAAAATGATTCTATAGCCACCATTCTGAAAATAAGCGTATCATACTTAAAACATTCATATATCAATGTGTCCTATAACTTAACTTCTTCGCCAAATTTTGTAAGAATGTGTTGATTGTTTCCGAAATATGAGATAAAAACTAAATTTATTCGAGTGTAGCCATCATATGAAATGGATGACAAAATATTCCTTATGTGTTTATAAGTGATGGTTGTAATATTTACTGCCAGTATACAAAGTTATGTTAGAATTTATTACATAATTTTAACGATATAGCATTCAAAGTTAAAATAACTATATTACCACCATTTTCAAAATGAGTGTCTTGCATGCTTAAAACATATCTCTTAAACATCGTTTGTATCAGTAATTTAGTCGGAATCAGTAATTTTTTTACAGAGATATAACATAATAACTATATTTATTCGTATAGAAATAACTTCCGAAATAGATGACGGAAGTGTTTATATGTTGGTATAATATGATGCTTGTAACATATACATTTAGTTAACAAAATTCGGTCGCAATTGTTTAAATTTTATGGTATATGTACCAAATAAAGCTAAAGTCTTTGTATGGTCGCTATTTTTAAAATGGGTAGCTAATCAATATTAATTACTTACGTTTACGTGGCCTATCATATAATTACTTACCTGCCAAATTGGGTGAGAATTAGTTTAATAGTTCTCGAGATATAATATAAAATATTTACGTCTTCATTGGGTTCTATTTTCCAAAATGGTTGACCAACAACAATATTCATCTCAAAATTTATTGCACACGCATAGCTCTTCCAGTATGCAAATCCAGTATATAAAATTGTTTAAATAGATTGAATTCTTTCCGAAATATTATATATCACCCCAAATTTAAAATTATCCGCCATTTTGAAACTAAGTGCCCGAAGGGGTCGAAGACTAAGAAAGTCAGGTGTCCTTACTAAGGAAAATATGTTTACAAAGTTTCGTGAAATTCGGTTCACGTGTTCTAAAGCACAGACAGTCACACACACAGACACACACACACAAAAACGAAAGTGGTCTCTTAATCATTTATTTCCTTCGGAAAGGTGGCTAAAAGTATTGTATTCTTTGACAGAGAATACAACGAGGTCCAAAAAGAAAGAATGAACATTAAAAGTTAAGCGAGTGCCTAAAAATATATACTTAGTCGGAGAGGATACCCTATAAAGCTGCAGGATGTCTTATCCGTAAAGCTTTATATTCAGTGACACTTGTGTGCCTACAATGACCAACAATTACTTCACAAATTGGTTGCTCTGACCATCACGCTTACATTGGAGAATTTCTGCCACATTTAAGCGAGACAAAACTTGTAATGTTTACAAGCGGCCGTTCATAATATGGTGCAGGGGTCATCCAATTATTATCAGACTCAGTCTGGCCACACACACAGGGGAAATAAGGACACGGAGTGGATATGTGCTCTAAAGTACGATAATGAAACATGAAATGAGTATTACTCTGACTTACAAGCAAACATAGTTAAATTATTACAAATCATGAATGAACGCAACATGCGTTATACAAAATAAACCATACACGCCTTACGAAAGGCAATTAAATAGTAATGAAAATGTGGAAATATCTCATTAATGATTATTTACATGAAGCGCAAAATCGTAGAATGCTCCTAGCTAAATAGTATATGTGTTACCCAAAAATGTTATGAAAAATATGGGGCAGCGGTGACTTTTTATCGTCACGCAACACAAACAACGCCGCATGAGTTCACGTAACAGAAAAATTAGGATCCCAATAAAAATTACAGTAAAACTCATCAAAATCGAACTATCCAGTTCGTACTAATTGGCGGCCAGAAATTGTAGACGGCCCTGCTAGCGCGCAGCAGTAAGTCGGATGAACGTGGTTGAAGAAGGAGGGGCTCAGGTAATGAATGTAAGAGCCAGTAGGGGCTCACGCACTCGGCGGAACAGCCACATTCTGCAGTTCAGTTCCCCTCCGCCAGCCGCACGAGCTATATCCACACAAAAATTCTTCTCTCGCACAACTACAGTCCCAGTTCTTGATGCAGACACAGGCAGAAATAATTCTAACGTGCGTTAAACAATATCCTGCATCCATCCCCATACGCAATTATCTAGTAGTGATAGATCTGGCGATCGAGGAGGCCAGGGGTGAAAACCTCCTCGTCCTATCCACCTCTCAGGAAAATGCTCATTTAAGTGTTCAACCACACCACGGTGGAAGTGAGGAGGTGCACCATCATGCTGGAAGATCATACAAGGTCTCACTGCTAACGGAATATTCCCAAGTAACAGCGCCAGTTCTCCTTGCAAAAATTGCAGATACACCACACCAGTTAAGCGTCCCGGGAGAATGAATGGCCCATTCTGCTGATCGTGTAGACACCACGCCACATATTGATGCTGCATTGGTGTTGACAACTTCTTTCTACTGTAGGGTGGGTAGGCAGATTGTCGAATTACTCTGTAAATATTGGGAATAGGAGCCACATTTATATGACATATTTTGCTCCAAATGATGTAAGAAATAAGTCCTCTGAGTGGCGGTATCTCCTCGTGAATCAACCTGTATATATGCCAATAAAGCAACTTCCGTTATTGCCGAATCACTTTTAAGGAATATTTATGGAAAAGTGTGTACTTTTTTTCAGAGCTCGATATTATTATA